>BMAW01021878.1:689260-705293 GCA_019974015.1 Nephila pilipes
TTTTTTTTTTTTTTCAATTTTGACCATTTATTCAATAATTAAATGATTTTTTTTTATAAATTTTTCATTGATATTGGATTCTCCACCAATTCTAGTAAGTAGAAATTTTTGTTCTCTCAGTATCTTTATTATTTTTCTTAAATGATATTTGTTTTTGTAATTTGTTACAATTTGGTAAAAATTATATAAGGCCTAGAAGAATTTTAAACGAGATATGATTAGTATAGTGTATTCTTTAGTTTTTATCAAGTGGTAAATCTAAACTAAAGAAATTGCTTTTTTCATGGCAGTGACTCTATGCACACCCCCTCCCCAATTAATTTCGGGGTACGCCACTGCACGCACACACACCGCTTTATTTTTCATTCAATATCGCAATCGACTCGCAATCGACTTAAATTTCAACAAAAATATTTCTGTTTTCTGAAAAGATTTCAAAATGTATTCTGAAAATAACTTAATTATTGCTTATTACTTTGTTTTGAAATGCTTTTTAAACAACTTTGGAGATAAATGTGTTAGATCTTTATTTATTTATAAAAGGATTACTATTTCGATTTTCATTTTGCTCTATGTTATATGCCTCACCCATCTTAAAGACTTTAAATGGAGGACCCAGCTAAAGAATTGCTTTTCTATTTCTTTGCACAGTGCAATCAATTGAAAGCGAGTAACAATGAACTTAACAGAAATGAAGCTTTAAACTTTCTTAAGTACACACATGAGGACTTCTTGAAAAGTTTCCAAATCAAACATGAAATTCTCAGAGTTTTGTATTTAAACGAGCTTTTCTCTTCTCTCATTTATACCAACAGTGTTATGGAACGGCATTCTTTCGCTTTATAAGCCTCTCATGTGTTTAATTTTGAATCCAAACATATCTACGCTGACCTTTCTTTCTCTTCACAAGCATTTTTTTTTATCTTGTAATATGGTTAATCATCACCTGTTTTGCTAATTATTGCTCTAGCATATTTTGATGCAAATTTAAGTTAAAAATAGTTTTTATTTTCTCTAAAATATTCAGGGAAGCGCTACGTAACCAATTCCCTTTAATTTTATTATATATTTCTTAATTAAGTTTAAAAGATAAAATCAAAACTATGCATGCGATGAAATGTTTCAGAATAGTTACACGTAATGAAAAGGCAACTTGAAACAGGTTCAATGATTAATTCCATAGTGTAATGTGAATGACCGCAGTGATTTAGCACTACCCACGTTTATTTAACTAGATATATATCGTTCATTTTCGAAACATGCAAAACAAAATCGAATGTCAATAAGTATTGATTTATTTATGGGTAAGATATTAATCATACAGTCGGAGGTCATCGAGATGAATCACAGAAATTACAATCTCCTTAACAAATTTAGAAGGATTGTCTACAGGAAACAATACTTAGAGTGGAGGAGTTTTAATTAAAAATTCAGCTGTTGAGAAATTTTTTAAGGAACTAAACTTAGAATTTAGTATTTCTATATTTTAAAAACTTTCCACATATATTATTCACACGAAGTAGATTATACGAGTACATAAAACTAGAATTCAGCTTTGTAAGTAGTTTACAAAGAAGAATTAAAATTGTTTTTACGAAACGCGATGATAATACTCGACATCGTTAACATATTTCAATTTTTCTTATTGGTATAGTACTAAGAATATCGAAGATGATACGCCTTCGCAGTCTTCAAAATCTGTTTTTAGAATAATTTTAAGAGCATAACTTAAAATTTCAATTTTCCAAATCTAGTTTGAAAAATTTTTTGTATTTTTTTACTTACATATTTTTTACTTGCATATTTATTCAATGAATGCCGTCACGGCTGAAAATAGGAGCTACAAGCATTGGCATTGGATGAAAGAGGCCTTGGATTTCTGGTTGGGATATGGCAATTCATGCTGCCTCCATATGCTGCGAAAGTTGATTTAATGAAGCAGCGGGTGGCGTATTTCGGATCAATTGTTCTTCAATCATCGACCAAACATGTTTGATAGGTGATAGATCGGGAGAATAGGCAGGACAAGAGGTGGCAATGCCAACTGATGTCCTCTATGAGTAGTAGCGCGCTGTCCTGTTGGAATATGGTCTCGGCCAAGTTCTAAAGGTAAGAGAGGACAACAGGCTGCAAAACATCAGAGATACAGCATTAGCTAGTCATTGTACTGGCAATTCATATTTGGGGATACGGGAGCGGAATTCAATCCACCCAAATCATAATACCGGGTGTAGTAGCAGTATAGCGATACATAAGGCAACAGTTCAGCAACCTCTCCTCATAGTGTCTCCAGACTGTATTTCGACCAATGCGGTGATACATTCAGAATCAATTTATATAATTTACACATCAGTATTAATAAAATAACAGAGTGGATTGCATTAAAATTATAGTTATTGTATAAAAAAAATAAGCTAATGTGCTATTTTGTAATAATTTTCCTCATCTTTGATAAAAACCTAAATTTGTACAGTAAGCTCAAAAACCACATTTCAGGAGAAAAATTCTAATATATTTTTTCATACAAAAATCAGAATTGATTAATATCGAACGAAATTCTTACTAGATAACAATAAAGAGTTTTTCAAAAGTTTCATCACTTCAAGCGTTGTTGGCGTGATTAAAAGCAGCTGTTTCGTTTTGGTAAATAACAATGTCTCACTTCAAATGGTTACAAAGTATCATACTTTGCTTTGATACTAATTTAACGAAGACGAATGGCAGTTCCTTGCGATAAAATTTAATAAGGATGTAGTAAAGTGTATTTAGATAAATGGGAAAGATGGGAAAAAACGTGACTTGGACTAAACATTATGACTTCTTTGACATTGAGATATTTTTCTCATTTCACATTTTCTTCAAGATTTTCGAACCACTGATATACTTAAAGATTTATATTTAGCAAATATATATATATATATATATCAGAAGAAGAGATATTGAAATACATTCGTAACATTTTATTAAGTATCTATAGTGTTTTAATCATTTCTGAAATCTAATGTTGAAACATTAAAGAAAAAGAGTTAATGTTTTATAAACTTTAAATGTGCAACTAGCTTGGCGAAAAAATTAAATTATTAGTTTCTTATTGTTGACTGTGTTAATTATCTCGGTTTATGCGTGTATACATCTATTCAGTGATAAAAAAAAATAAGATAAATTAGTTTGTTTTGCGTGAATAAAATTGCATCAAATATTTATTTGTTGGTTGCAAATTGCATGCTTTTCCCTTGCCTTCAAATGACAAAAATAACATCTCAACATGACATGAAAAACTTTTGAGGTCTATTTGGCTTTAATTTGGAACCTACTTCATTATTCCAACGAACAGTATCTGGAAAAACTCAAATTCGAACTTGCAATTCTCCACCATCATTCAGCTGTAAGCTACCAGGCCCCATAATCATTTAGATATTGATTAGTAAACGATACCTCTTTGCATCCACGCAACAATAAAATTCCTTTGTATATGTGGAGCTCGAAAACTATTTGACCAAATTACAAAAGGTGATAGAAGAAATTAAATTAAAAAAAAATTAAAAAAATTGTCACAAAATTTGTGGAAAGGAAAGTTTCACAATGAACCCTTAATATTGGTGATTATTTTGGAGAATTTGGCGACAAATTTAAAGTACCCGACTTTGCTGGAACCAAAACGAAATATTGATTGGGAAGAAGGTTTCGAACTTCTCGTGAATTTTCCCATGTGACGTCATACTTAATCGGAAGAGACATAAATACGCCAACAGCAAAAGTCTAGGGAATGAATCAGTTAGTTAGTCAATTAGTCTATCTTTGGAGTCTGCTGAGGAGATCAATTGGAAAATTGATTGGAAGCTGTCGGTACTTGGAAGTGAAGCGTGCCTGGTGAATTTTTGGAGAAGCTGCCGGAAATTGTCGGAGCCTGCCTTGAAAATGCAGAGTTCAACAGCGGAGATTCACACATAGCGTGAACTAATATTCTCCAAGTGTTATTGTCCAAGCTCTGCTATCTAGCTGTCATCCTGAAAATTTGTGAATAAAGCGTTATTTGCCATTATCATCCGCGTTGAACTTGATTTCATTCCCACACACCTGGTACTTTTGCAACAATATATATATATATATATATATATACACAGAGAGAGAGAGTGTGTTCCTTTTATCCACTGTTCAATCTTTGTGTGTATATGTGTGAATTCAAATAATACTATTATAGATTCTTTAACAAATGTATGAATTATTTAATTCATCTATAAATTATTTAACACATCTATAGGGTATTAAATACCCTTTATGGACATCATTTAATACATTTATAGATTATTTATGTATAAAACTATTTACAGGTGATATTAATACTATTTATTTTTTTAAGATAAATTGATACTATTCATTGATTTAAAAATTATATTAATACTATTTACAAATTTAAAGATTGTATTAATACTAATGAATAGTATTAAATATTTTACAAAATATTAATACAATTATTACAAATACTAATATAGATTATTTGAATATATTATTGAAATTCATTTAATTCTTTCAATTATATACTTGTTTTCAAATATGATTCGAAGGTTAAAAAAAAAATTTAATGTTGAGTATATGTATGCTTCCTCTAGACTCACTAATTTTGTCACGTAAGCATTTAAAATTTATATTTTTAGAAAATAGGAGGGGGAAATTGTTTTTAACAAAAAATGCAATAAGTTTGTTGAAAGAAAAAGATTAGTTAGCTGAAAAAATATAAAACAGCAAAAGACTTTAAGAATCAACCTAACAAATCGTTTATTAAAAAATAATGTTAAATAAAATAAATGCTGTCTAGGAGGTAGTGATAAAATGTTACTCTCCATAAAAAAAATAACTATTACCAAAAAAGTTAATAATTTCCAAAAATTTTAACTATTTTATTGAAAATCAATAATAACCATCTGCTAACATAGTCTTTTTAATAACACTTTTCAAAACTGAAGGAATGAAAGTTCTATAAAGGACCACAACAATCTTGAAGTCTTTTGAATTAAATTTCATTAAAAGCAAAAATTATCTCCAAACTTTTCAACCACATCATCAAGCAGACACGTTAAGGGAAGTAAGAAAAATTCTCTAGTATATTAGTCTTTTGCTATTGTTAATTATTTAACACATTTTTGCTTTTCAAGACATATTTTTCTTTCCTATTTTTACACGTACACATTCCTCTTTTGTAGCTAAACAATACAACTTTTTTTTTCGCTTACACCATGTATTTTAAAAGAACAAAGACAGTGCGCCAGAAAAACCGGTCTACAATTCAAGTAAATGCTATTATACCTGTCTTATTTGCATAGTGTTTCATTTTAAATATCATTTCGTTAAAAGACTCATTAATAATTCTATTTATATTACATTACTACTTATATTCTACTTAGATTACACTAATAATTTACTAATATTACACTAATATTCTACTTATATTACACTAATATTCTACTTATATTACACTAATATTCTACTTATATTACACTAATATACTACTTATATTACACTACTACTTATATTCTACTTATATTACACTACTACTTATATTCTACTTATATAACAATTCTACTTATATTTTCCTTTAACACACATTTTGTACTGTTTTAATGGATTTATGAACAAATTTGATAGAAAAACATTACGCTGAATTTTTTTTACAAATTATGTTCATTTTGATACGGACGAAGTTTTTAAACGCAAGCAAACTATAAACATCAATATTCCAAATTTTAATTCCACTTAGAAAACAAATTTAAACGAGCATCTAAATATATTTAATCGTCAATCTGATATATATTTTTAAATAAAACCAAGTTCCAGTCAAATGTTTACTTCCTTTCTATAATTTGTACTAACCTCTTAATCATACATTTCACAGAAACGTTTTTGATTATTAAATCTACTTTTCTTCATTACTAGATAATAGCTGAACGAGACACGGCATATTACAAAAACTAAAAACGTACTTATGATTAATATTAATTCTTTTATGAATGAATAAATCATTATGAGAAAAATTGCTAATGTATTTTAAAGGGAAAAAAGGCAGATGCATTGAGAGTTTCCCGAGGATTATTTATTATTTCACATTAACAAAAAGACTAGAGAAAATTTATTTTGTTACATTACAAATAAATTTGATGATCTCAGTTTAACTTTAACTCATTTGCATTTTAAGTAAATTTCTATGCTATTCAAATATTTATACGCATGCTAACACAATTGTAAATAAACGAACAACATTTTTTTAAAAAAAAATACGTTTAGGTATTTAAAAATAATTTTTCTGCTACTGCCAAATAATTAACATGTTTAAATTTTAAAGTTATTTTTGGATTAACTGTGATATATCGTATCCTATCTTATCCTTGTATTAGAATTTGATCAGTTCGAATGCAAAGAAAATGTTTATGTAAAACTGAAATTAGGAATTGCATCAATAAAAAAATTATACTAAAAATGTAATATATTAAAAAAAATTATACTAAATTATGCATATCATTAAATTTTTTAAGTATTGGCAAATAAAGTAGTATTAAATAGGAATTACATTATTTAGGTTTATGTGTAATAATAGTAAAGAAAGAAATTAAAACAACATCTTATCTCTAACTAGAAACAAGAAAAAAAAATTATTCTTTGCCATCAATAAACTAAAAATTTTGAAACTGTCATTAAATAAATTTAATATTTCATTCGAGAAATTTCATGTTTTTTAAAAAATTATGCTCAGAATTAATTATCTTTCAAATATAGACTATTCACCGTTAATGAAACTGAGTAAAATTAATTTTTCAATTTCTTATTGATTTTAAAAATTAGTTTGCATCATCTTGTTATACTAAACAAGAAAATGGAAAAGATATTTTATTTATGTATGCATTCAAGTCAAAACAATCACTATATTGGGAAATTCTGAATTAATTATTAGGAAAATTACTTTAATTGTGTTAATTAAAATTTAAAATAATTTAAATTAATAATAAAATGAAGAAATGAAGTTATTTAGAAATAGGCTAGGCGTATTAAATCTATAAATTCTCTTGAGATTTTCATAATGATAAAATACTATTTTTTCTCATGAAAAAATTAGTATTTCGTGTATCTCTTTAAGTAAATAGCTTTAACTTAATGAAAGTTTTATATAGAAACGTTTCGCTTTAGTTGAACGTTTTAGAGGGGAAAAAATACACATCTAACAATGTCTTAAATTACATCCCAATTTTCTTTATTCAGTACTTCATTTCTAGTTCCCATTAACAAAAGATTCTCTTAAAAATATCAAATTACTTTTATCAAAAATTCGAAAGCCTCATAAATATAATTAAAATCTAGAGAAGCTTGTATATTTGGCTTCCCGTTTTAAAACAAACTGTGTTCTAAAAGTTTTTCTGGTTTAAAACAATACTTCCTACTGAAATTCTAGAAGCGTTTTAATTAGACAAATATATTTATGGTAGTCTCTAGGAAAATGTAAAGATAATCTTTCATTTACCTCAAAATGAAGCAAGTTTCTTTTTTAGCTCTTATGCAGGTATTTTATTAAATAATTTGTTTCTTCGGTATCTAAACAACTTTTTTTATCGAAGCATTTGTTCCGTTCCGTTAGAAGATAAAAAGAAAATGTACGCGTTTAATTGTTTTCAAAATCGTCTTCCCATTAAATTTTAACTTAATCTGAAAATTGCAGTACACCATAAAATTCTGAAAATAATAAACAAGATATAAAGTATATTTCTAAGAATATGTTCGAAATTAAGAATGAGCTTTTATCTGCATTTGTGTGTATTTATTTAAAAAGACACGCGAGGAACATTTATATTATATCCTATCATTATATGTTTCATATAAAGAAAGAATATTGAATGTTGTCTAATCACCTTACAATTTCGTTTTATATTCTTTCATATCTGTGTTTAAACGTTTTCATTGAATATTAAGTGTATGCGTGGCTTGTAATTATTATTAAGGCACGGGACACAAAAAATGGTCCAAGTTTAAGAAGATAATTCTTCAGTGCAAAAATTACCACTAATAGTTTTCTATCTTTAGCATCAAACATTTTTGTGATAGTACTATTTTCCAATCATTTAATTTAGAATTTTTTCGTTAATTCATTAAATAAAATCAAAAACTTGATATGAAAATAGATCTTCGTTTTCGTTACGTTTGTTTTCCTAAAATTGAATTTTTGTGAGTTCAAAATGCTCTTTGAAGAAATGAATAATGAATGCTCTTTTGCTTTAAAGTTACAAAGTTTTAAAATAATATTTTTTATTGTATGGTAAAGAGTTACATATAAACTTTTGATTATTTTGATAATTAGCTTAAGAATTTTACAACTAAAAGGTTATTTTAGCTTTTTTTTTTTGAGAAAAAATTGTAATGTAATTTCCAATTTTCATTTTCATTTTCCTTTACTAATAATGAAATTCAGAAACTCACGAGTTGAATATTTTATAAAGCATCAATTTTATAAAGCACAATTTTATAAAGCACAAATTTTATAAAGCACATGAACACAAATTTTATAAAGCATCAATTTAAATTTTAAATCGAAAGAAGTATTTTAAAT
This sequence comes from Nephila pilipes, assembly GCA_019974015.1. Classification (NCBI taxonomy): domain Eukaryota; kingdom Metazoa; phylum Arthropoda; class Arachnida; order Araneae; family Nephilidae; genus Nephila; species Nephila pilipes. Next base: position 697,848 of record BMAW01021878.1, read on the forward strand.
ATACATAAAAAGGCAAACCTTATAACAGCTCGGAATATTATGGATATTTTTAAGCGATTTTGGATATAATATTAAAACATCGATTTCATGAGGATGGATAACAATTTAGAGATTTTATTTCTTGTGTCCCCCTTAAAAGATTTAAAAGCCATCAACTACTAAACGTGTTAAATAGATATGAATCTATCCACATAAAATAATATTTATATTTCCAGTGAAATTATTTTCATGATATGATCAATTAGTGTTTCATATCTGTTTCTATTTATAAATAGATATCCTTTTCAGAAATAATTATTTTTAAAATGATGCAATGTTTAATTTGAATAAAATCTTAACATTCATTTAATATATGTATTTAATTTGTTCTACAAAATGTTTTCGGAGAAAGTGGAATTTTTCATAATTCATTACAAATCTTTTTAACATTTTGTTCATGATTTTAGTTTCGTGAAACAAATCACCAATTTAAAATTAAAAATAATTCGTGTTTCTGAATTTCGGAAATGTGTAAAAGATGTTATTATGAAAAATAATGATAAACAAGTGTAGCTACACAAAATCTTTAAATAATGAATTCTTCTAATGATTGGAAAGTTGAAATCGATAGACTCAAAATTCTTGTTTTATTTTGTTTAAAAATCATATACTCTGCACTCCAAAGCGTTTGTATCGATATTATTGGTTGGAGGATGCTTGAATTTACTTTGTTTTCTCTTTGCACGATGCTAATAGAATGCATGTCTGTTTTTAACGTCCAATGCTTTTAAAAAATTTAATTTAATATACAAAAGGTTTACTTTTTAGTTTATAGACGACTAACTTTAAATGCAAAGTCAATAAATTAGATCATATAAGAGCAAAACAGCATTTTCACTAAAAATATTCAATGGATCAAGTAAGTTTTTATATTTAGTGAAATCTATGTTTAGATTTTATTTACGTGATTAAAACAAAATATAATTTTTTAAAAAAAAAAAAAAATTCGTGACATATTGATCTTCTTTAGAAATTCATCATTATATTTATCAAATTTTCGAACTCTTCACAACTTTGTACAATGAGTTGTATTTGGCAATAACTATTACTTTAACTATACCAACTTTCTTTTGGGAATTTAAGCATGTTAACTGCTTAAAACATGCTTTCCGATGCTTCATTTGCATTACCGATTGTTTCAAAGATGCCCATGGCTAACTTTTACTCTTTTACATAACACAAGGATAAATCAGAACATTTAAAAGATTTCAGGATATATTCCTGCTTCAGGTCCTGAGTTGGGACAAAGACTTAAAATGAACACGACCTAGTACATCTGATCATCTTGAGTATATTTTATCTCAACTGTAGAGTGAGACATATTAATGTCTTTGTAAGAAACCACTTTGGTTCACAGGAACAGAAGAGACAGGCAATAAAATGAGAGAAAATTTTGCTTTTTAGTACAATTTATTTTCAATGTAATTCATTTTTCTTCGGTTTCTTATTTTTTTTCCAACCTATTGTATTTTCTTGAGAAGGTCCTGAGCCCCACCCTTTACATCCAATTATAAATGATTTATATGCCTGCTCTGAAAACTTAACTATCAGCTGGATTAATTAAATGTAGATTCTTGAAAATGTAAGGAATGATGCGTTTAAAAAGTTGTTGCGAAATTACAGACAAGAATTTTTCAAACTGAAAGTTAAACATCCCTACAATTGAGTATTATGCAATACATTTCATTAATATAAATATGTTTTTATCAAAAAAAAATAAGAAATTTGAGATCAAAAGATCAGAATAATTTAAGGATAATTTAAAAGCGATTTCGTTCCACATTAACCTGAATTTATTTTATAATTTTGACCTTTTTACGTTGTAATAATAAATCATACGTCATAGTCATATTCTTAGGAGTACCTTTTTTTCAAGCACATACTTCTACTTTAAGAAATTACACACTAGTTTATGAAATGCTTAAATGCCAGGGCATAAGTATGTCAAGATCAGTACGGCGTGCATGACATCTTATAAAAATAAACCTTCCGAGATTTCAAATAGAAAATTAATGGGTAGGAAACAAATCACTGAGAAAAAGATATTTTTTTAAATCTGTTATTGAGATTTTATGATGTAAGAGGGATTTGTACTGGGAGAGAGAGAAATCGTAATTTAATGATAAAACTCTATTATTCTACCAACAACAAATCTCTGATTTTGAAATGATTCAAATCGCGGGCACCCGTAATGCTTTGTTAAATGTATTCTTACTAAAAAAGCCATTTCTTCAAGCAACATGTTTCTCATTCTCTACATCCATTTCAAATTTTTGTCAAATACTGATGTTTAATATGTTATCAGAGCGTTGTGCCTTTATTAGTATTATTTTCATCATTGTTACAACTTTTTTGTTATATGATTAGAATTTTATTTTTTATTTTCAATATTGGATAAATGTTTTTGTAAATACATATAACTCAAAACATAATTATTAATTTATTTATCACACTACTGTGAACAGGAAATTAAATTAATCATTAATTTTTTGTTCTTAAAGATTATATAATGACTTTTAAATTTTCATTATAATTTTTTTAACAAGAGAAATGATACCTACTCTTTGTATAAATCAATTATTTTCTTTCAAATGAAGTACTTCTATATGAAATTCAACAGATCATTCTTTAAAGTGTGAGCTGCATAAAAACACCTATAAAGCTCACAACCTACAAAAATAATACAGCCAGTTGTCTCCGATAAAAAAAAAAGTTAATGCTTTTTATTACCCCCAATACTAAGAACCAAGTTTAATTTCATTCTGACATTTCCCGAAACATATCTAAATCACAGATTTAACTGCATATTTTACGAGCATTATTTTGTAATATTTCAACGTTTTTTTTTCCCTTCCTTGTTTAAAATTCTCAGAATTTTTTTTATCTTTCTAAATTGATGTTCTTAAATCTGTAGTAAAAAATATTTAAAATGTAGATAATGCTAGTGTAATTGGCTTTAGTTTTCTTTATTTTCGTCTGGCAATAAATAAAAGCTCGCTGTACTAAAAGAGGGAAGATCTAATCTCAGTTCGCAAGAGATCTAAAGATGGAAAAGCGGATGCTTTCTAGTGAAACTTTGAAAGGGAAATCTATGATTTAGCTTGTGTAATCGAAGCCGTACTAGAGCAGGAGAACCCTTTGATATAGGAAGATTTCATTACGAATTTTGTAATGAAAGAGTGTAGCGTTGTAATTTATCTGTAATATCACAAGACTATATTAAAAACGCAATATATTGCAAATTTTCAAAACAAACACATTCAAATTTATTACATTTCTTCAAAAACGCTTATTATAAAATGTACTAATTTTAGAATTTATTAATTTTAATAGCCTTAAATGTTAGATTCAATAGACAAATGGAAGAATTACTGTGCATTATAATAATATTTAAATAATAGTAAAGTATAGTGAGCATCAAAATAAACTTTGCGAGAAGATTGTTCCAAAGTAAAAGTCCATTGAAGTTTTAATTGCATTTAACAACAATGTATTATTATTCTATTGGCCAATTAAAATCAAGAAAAATGTATTATTAGATATAATCTCCGAAATCCGAATTTTTTCAGGTGGCCTCACACAAGATTTTAACACATAAGCTATAAGTCTGTATTATTACTATACAATGGGTTATTAAGAGTTAATCTTTCTACTGGTGACAAGATGACAAGAAAAACTCTCTTAGTTTGTTTTGCTGAACAATCAAACGTAACCAATACCAGAATGCACGCAATTATCTAACTTTTATTTATTATATGACTTTATATATATATATATATATATATATATATATATATACTCTCTCCAAATTCTCACACCATAATTCGTTCAAAATTGTAATCAAGCTCAAATTTGAAGCGCAGCAGCCTCTTTTATACCACAAGGCAACCTTTTAAAAGTTTGAGTATCGAACTCTTAAGCTTGCCACAGCACAACACCCACCTTTTGGGAAACTAGATCTTTTGATATATAAATAAAAAAAAATCAAAATAAACCCGTAACACTGTCGTGATTAACCCGGTGTAATTGACACTGCAGTTTTTGAGTTTGCTGTTGTTTTTACTATGCAATTTCGTGTGATTTTATTCTGTTCTATCCTTCTAACCATTTTAGTCAATTCTCGTTCATCCACCGTAGTTGATGCAAGTAGGTAGGAACTGAAAAGAACTGTATTGTCTAATTTCTCTAAAAATTTTATTCGTTATTAGAGAGAGAAGATTGTAGGTTAAGTAAAAGGGATGGTCTGTAAAAGAGATTGAAGTGACGCCACTTGTAGGAAGTAATGTTGTTTTTCAGTCACTGACGTTGATAATGATAAATTGAATCGATATTGATTTAGATTTCACCTGTAGTTTGCAACTTCTTGCCTTATTCGCTCAAATTATAATTTGTGTACGGTCTACGCATCTCAAGTAGAAGCTAATTTATGTTATTCCTCTCAAACGGAGAGGTTTAGATATGCCCTTTGAATAAAGGAACAAGTACTTAGTCTTAATTCTCATTGGTTTTTGTCAGAACCTGGATATTTTCGAAAAAAATTCAGAAAATTCAAGAGAATCCTACTGATTGCTTACATGTAAATTAATTAGCCTAAGTAAATAACTCAATAACAAAACACGTAAGAAGATCGCTTTTCTATATCAACAGTTACTCTCTTAATCTGTAATTGATTAGGAGCATCAATTATTAACTTAAAGCCTTTCATTAGAGTTTTTCATCATTTTCAATAAAATTATTAGATGGTAGACTTAAAAACTCTTACATGAAGCAAAACTAAATTAGGATTATTACGCAGTGATTGGAATCATGTGGTCCCGGTTCAGTGAAGAAATTTAAAATAAACATAATTCAAGCCTTTTCTTTTTAGACACAGCTTGGGTATTTTTTTTTTTATCTATTCATCATATCGCATTAGTATCGCGCTAAAAGTGCGCAATGGATTTTTTCAGTGTTCCGAATTGGTCTCAAAAGGAGAACTGCATTCAGTGAATAATTGCAGGTTTATACAACAAGAACCACACTTATAAATCTAGGTATACTGCGCCAAACATTTATTGATAATACTAAAAATTAAAAATAAATAAATAAATAAAAATAAAAATGTAGGTAAAAAACGATGTCAAATTAAAAGTTAAAAATTGTGGTTTAAAAAGCTTATTTTAAGTAAAAATGGAAACCAGTTACATCCCTTCTCCACTCCATTCCAAGTAAGGAGAATTAAACAATGTACGAGGATGATGAGGAACCACCGGACAGTCTAATAGAATATGATGAACGGTGTATGAGACATGACAAAAAGAACACTCAGGGGACTCTCGAAGTAAAGTTTGTTGTGAATTTGTAGATTCTGTATTTCTGCCGCAAAGAGGGAACTAGAAAACATCTCCATAAAAAAACAGAGCCTTTACATGTGCAATACATTTCGGCCACTATAGTTGTATTAATAGTTGCTATCTTTGGGCAAGTTTGAACTGTCCATGTGCGGATCCGCAGATACACTCTCTAGATCACAGAGACAGAAAAGAATTCCCCATCGAGTCAGTTAATATTTTTTTATTCCTGCTATTGCTACTTTCGAGTCGTGGGAATATATCTGTTAAACGCATCCTTTCTAAGGAGGAATTTTTCCTCCTTTGAGGAAATATCTGAACGATATTTAAAGTAGGTTGGTTTTCCATCCATTACTGCATTGATATGCAATATTTACGAATTGAAATACTAATAATTATCTTATTGAAACTAGTTGCGTTAGCTAAGCGTAAAACTAAAGAACGACTCTAAACGAGAAAGGGTTGCAGAAAAACTATGCTGTTATTTTGAGCTAAAAGGAGGTATATATAAACAGAATAAAGATGCACATCCTTGAACAATTGACATACTTAGAACAATTTTTATAGTTAACATTTATTTATTCCTTGCATTCTCTTTCTCGTATAATTTTTCTTCTTTCATATTGATTATTAGATTTCATGTCCAAAGTCCTCCCGTTGGCGTGGTGTGGATGTTAGGAGAGGGGGGTGCCAGCTCAGGTGTCGTCCTCGTCACTTGACCGTGGTTCAAAATTACGAGGTCCGTCGCCAATAGCCCTCGTGTTGCTTCTAGTGCGACGTTAATATAAACTAAACTAAACTAATTAGATTTCATGAATATGAAACGTTTCAATATCTCTGAACATTAATTTCACGCTGCTTTGTAATTTTTATATTTAAACTTACGCTTTTATGATTCCAAAAATGGTCGTAACTTTGGTGATTAATTATTGTTTGTGTCATCCATCCAACGAAATAATTGATTTTAAAAAAAAAAAGGGGAAACTCAAAACTTTTAATCGACCCAATAGACTAATAAAAACCATTCTTTCAATAATTTAGAAATATTCACGAATTTAATAATGATTGTTTTTCCAAAAATCTCGTATATTTTCCAACAACTAATTAAAACTTAAAAACTCTTTTTTGCTGTTTACTCCAAAGTCTTCAATTCAAAAATCCATTTTCACGCAATCAATATTTTGCAGAATACAGCATGTTAAAAATTCCTATTAAGTTGAATGAAAAACCATCATTCAAATGCAGAACTTCAAATATAAGATTTGAGTGCATAGAAATGTTAAAAAGCTTGTAACATATTCTGTATTTTACATATGCTTAACAACATCTGGGAACAACAGTAATGTCTTATCGAAGAGGGTGACTGTAAATCACATCTAAAAATCCAATCTAATCTCAATCTTTCATATGAAGCTTGCAACTGAACCAATTCTGATAACCGTAAGAAACTGAATAAAGTTTCATTGCCAGATGAATATTTCCGAAAATTTTTAATAAATAATAATAATAATATATATTTAAATGTGTGATTCTTGATTTGCAATCAATATTTAAACAATTTAAGTGTCATTAAAAGAAAACTTCCGTTATAAAGGACTATTAATCCTGGTCTCTTTCAATTTGAATATACATCATAATGTACCTTTTTTTAAAAGTTGAACATCTTAGCTCTTAGCTTATTACGATAAAAAAAAAAGAATAAGAAACGACAGTTTTGATATACTGATCTAATAAATTATTCGATGCGGTATATTTAATGCAAATTAAATCAGCAATGCTTTAGTACACACAAACAAAATATCTTATTTCATGATACTAAACCACGGATCGAACAAATACTACGATGTGAAAGATTGCATTATTATTTATTTAAATTCAAGAATAATAATTCAAGCAGAAATAAGTGAAGAGAAGGCTAATTTGAATATTTATATTAATTCCAATTACGCTAATTGCATTCATTAATAATTTCAAAGAATGCCAATAGGAATCCAGGAAATGTCACTACCGACATTACTGAAATGTATGTGCGTTGTCAAAAGTTAGATTCCAAATGCAAATGTCTCTTCTATGTCAG
>BMAW01021878.1:710293-758678 GCA_019974015.1 Nephila pilipes
ATTGATATTCTTTTGTAAATTTCATGTCATAATTAATCTCTAATTTAATAGAATTAATATTTAAAAATTAATCTTGTTTTTAAGTTTAATTCTAAGCCATTCATAAAAAAGTTTTTAAAAATTTTCTATAGCATCAATGAGAAAGGTATCATTTCGGGATTTTGGAATATGAGTTTTTTTAAAATCTCATATTCTAAAATCCCGAAAAGGATTTTAGAGTATGAGTTAGAATTGAGTTTAACTTAAGAATGCACTTGGAGACTATAGCTCCTCTCCCTCCCCCCTCTAGTTAATTTAGCTTTTCAATGTATCCTGTATTATTTACGTTACCTGAGTAATTAGCTCCTCTCGAATTTAAAATTCACAAACTGGTTTTGAATAGGCATTACTATAGAGCTACACGATAGCACAGATCTCGTAATTCTGAAACAAGGTAAAGTGACAAGGATAACACTTGAGTTAGTTCCTTCTTTTCTTAACCTGTACATCGCTTGAGGACTTGATGCGAAATGGAAATAAGGTAGTTCCAATTAATTTGTACAACGACTTGAATTTAAGAGGTTTGCCATTAGTAGAAATGGGATCGTGTCATTACCACAATTACTGCCCTAAAATTACATTTTAATTGTGATTTTTATGCCAATAAGTAAATTTCCTGTTTTAATGGTAGCTGCTTTATAAATGTGAAATGAAAATTCATGTAAAATAAATTTCATAATAAGATACTTCTAAAATTAATATTAAAATTTAATAGAATACTGTATACAAAAGTATGTTAGACCAATGCGGTGATAAAATATTTTTTTATAAAATATTTTTTTTCTGACAGTAATTTCTCTCTCTGAGTGACTCATAATTTACAAAATCGTAAAATTTTTGGAAATTAAATTTTTGTTATAATTTGTGTTCAAAGGGAGTATCTACAATACAAAAATTTTAAAAGATATGTATCAATTACTTGGGAAAGGATTCGTAATGTATCTTGGATTATTCTTTAATATTTTTAGATTCTCTGAAATAAAAATTTTTATTCTTAAAATAAATTATAAAGTACAAATATATACGTATTAATCTATTGAAATATGTAATAAGATTAAGAAATTCTATTGACTTTGAAAAAGTTAAAATTCATCATAATGCTTTTTGATAAATTCTTTTAGTGCTAACAAAAGTAGCGACTTTATCGACCACAATAACTTATTTAAAAAGGCGCTTAAAATAATCTGTGAATTGATTGCTCACTCATGATCTGAAATATCCATCGTAAAATTCCTGTTAGGTGTTATTATATGATTTTGTAGAATCTTTGATATATTTATTACAATTTCCAAACGCAAATAGACATTCACACAAAATTAAACTAAGATCTTTGAGGGTTTTCTTGTTAATCAAATATATTTACAACTCTCGGAATGAGATAAATAACAGAAATAAAAATATCCTAAAAGAGAATCGAATACATTAATTATTAAATAAGATAATTAAGATGCAAGTCGTATCTGCAACAAAATCTAAACCTACATCAACATCAACGTCAGTAACAATAATCGTAGAATTGTAATATTTTCTACACGCAGCCTCAATTCCTTATGTTGTATATCCCACTAATTTAAACTGTCATATTTCCAGTTTATTGTTTAAAGATCAAATTTATGTGAAAAAAGAAAATGTTGCTCTTGTCAATTCCTGTTAATTTGCATACACTTAGGAAAATGAACGAAAATTACAATGTGTAATATTTGATTTATACGAGTATTACCCTGATATAATATTCCTCTAGAAAACCACAATTCTAAAATTATTAATTCCTTTATTCTAGCTCTTTCTAGTATGGTGTAAAATCTGAGACAACATAGAATTTCACTCGTCTTTGTAGATATATAAATGGAATAAATCCCCATAAGCATTCGAATTATAATAATATTTTTACTTATGAAAAGGAAAACAGTATTTTGATTTCTGAATTCTTCGTAATTACTTCGAAAATAAACACTCAAATTAAATATTAACTGAATTTTTCTATCTTTCAAAATATGCAGCTAATACAACATATTTAAACTATGAATAAAGATATTATTGAAACATTTTCAGGGGACCTTGCACAAATACAAAAATTACAATTATTGAAAATTTCTGCATATATATATGTGTGTGTGTGTGTGTGATTAATTACTTTCAGCTGAAGATTGTTGACTTTAAAAAGTTTCTACAGTGTATCATGACAAGTCATTCGTATTTTTTACATTTTTTTTTAATTATTATGTTTTTGCTTTTACAAATTTTTTTAAATATTTATTTATGTATATTTTTGCTGTTTGCATTTTAACTGAATTTATTTAATATTTGTACTATGTTTATTTTCTTTTTTTTCTGTTGCTGTTTTTTTCAATTTATTCATTTTTAATTTGTTACCAAATTTATTATAATGTAATTGACTAAAGTGTAATAGTTTGATCAGTAATAACATTGTAAAAAACACATTATTCCATTCCAAAGTATGGAACAATCTTAATTACGTTATTTCCATTATTCCAAATTTTTGCTTTTCTTTGACAAGGCTATCTCAGAAAGTTTTCAGTTAAATAATAGGGTTTTACATTTACGCTTAAATTTTAATTTATTTAATGTTATACGTAGTTTCTTGGTTATTAATGTAGTAAATTATTTTATTATTGGAATGATTAATTGTTTATGATAAGATATTTTATGAATAATAATATTGTTGTTTTGTTCATGTGTGTGTGTATGTGTGTGCGCGCGCGTGTGTTCGTGCGTGCGTGTGTTTGTGCCCGTGTGTAATTGAAATAAGAGTATAAATATGTTTAGGCTATTTGTTATGGTTTTCGTTAGTATATGTAGATATAAATGGTTCTGCATCCTTTGATTACGTTCTTTCTTTTTTTCCAATGGTTGAATTATTGTTTTGAAATGATGCGTATTTCTGATTAATTTTTGGTTTTATACTATCTTTTTATAATGTAATTTACTAATATGTGATTGATGTGGAACAGTATTAATTACATTATCTCTATATTTTCATCTTAATTTTTTCTTCTCTCTTACTTTACTAAGAATTGAAGGTTGTTTGAGTTTTAAATTTTCCATAGGTTTGTTGGGGTTTTTTTTAAATTCATTTACTCATCACGTGACATTCAAAACTGTATTTTTTTTAAAAAAAAATGGTGTAATTATCCCATATTACTTCGGACACAAATGTATTCCTATGTTCATAATTTCATTGCAATTAAATTCCAGATTATTTGTAAAATAATTTTCAAGAGATATTTAAAGAAGTACATTCAAAAGTATATTAGATAAAAAAAAATAACAATAGAAGACTATTACATAAGAAAACAATGATAGAAGCCTATTACATAAAAAGGGTAGTATAAGAATATTGCATGAAAAACTTAACATAGTATCACACAAAAATAATTGTAGCGTAGTGCATTTCATAAAAGCAATAATAGAAGCGTATTACATTGAATCGTATTACATAAAAAGAATGTGTGGTAGTATTACATAAAAATAATGATGGAAGCATATTACATAAGAAAATAGTGTGTTATATAAAATCAATTATAGAAACGCATTACAGTAAAACAAGGATTGTGATTGCTTATTAACGTCGCACTGAGGGGCATTTCGTGGGCCGTTGGTAAAGGACCTCACTAAAGCGATAGAATCATATTGGGCCTGGAGATTTAAGTATACCCATAAAAAACAAATTCTTTAAATATTTTGCCGTTTGATGCTTCAAATATATACTGTATCTAAAAGATAGGGTTGAGTTTCTTTAGAACTTGATTCTTTTTATTACTCTTAAAATAATCCTTTCGTTTTAAATGAATTTCCTTTGACAAAAACTCTACTGCTTTACAGCTTTGAGCCACTCAAACTCCATTTATTTTCATTTTATATCCGGAATGAAAAGCAGGAAATAAACTAAAATAAATTTCGGAATTTTTTTTTCATAGGCTCAAATAACATAAGACGAACGAAAGAGAAGTCTTCTCGCTTTTTTTTTTTTTTTTTTTTTTTTGAGATCTCATATAATCTCTGACTCCACAATAGCCATCCCGTGTCCTTAAAAATGAACAAGAAGAAAAGGACGATGGAAAGAATATCCTCAACTTTCTAGTATTATTCTTTGATTAAATTAAGGTTTCGGCGCGTTCTCTCTTCCTCTTTTATACTCGTATTTTGGGTCATTTCTTTCTCCCACGGTGCTTTTTTATCACTAAGAGCTCACCCTCAATACGGAAATAAATTAGATTAGTTTTTGAGGCACGATTGTTCAACTTTGGTGTCTGTTTCGTCTTTTACTCCATAGCCACTAGAATACTAATTCACGTCGCTCCAGAGTATATTTGAATTGAAATTATAACTACACACTTCCATTCAGAAGATCCACCCATATTGTCTGATGATGACCATTAAGTTCAACTCATTTGAATAAAATGAAAAATGGAATCCGCTTCACTTTTCTTAAAAACTCGCTCTGTTAAGTGGAACTATAGATTCAACACAGTAATGAAAACTCGGCGTTTTGCATATTGCTTTCTCTACGTATGTATCAGACTTTTCCTTCTTTCTCCCCCCCCCGTATGGTGAGAGTGTAGGTATATTGAGACATATGGAAAAAATGTATAAGGATATCACTGGAATTTCATGTTTTATTTAAAGCGATGCAAATTTTGAGTTTATTTCTTGTTATTTCAATAATAAAAAAAAAATTTGTTCAAAATGATACAACAGTAAAGCTTTTTCCAAATTTCTAGCTTTTTATAAGATATATTAACATAAAATTTTATCAAGAGTATCGTCAGTTCGTTTTTCTTGAATTACTGTCAAACTTCGAAAATACCTACCCTCTTCGAGAATACGGCATTCGAAAATATGCTGTTATTTATTTATTTATTTATTGCTGCTGTTTTATCAACTTTTTATTGATAGGGCAACTAACTGGTTTAAAAATATCAATTTCGCTGTTATTGAGTATTTGTGATTATATTTGTCCACTATTTACGCTTAACGTCAGTTTCTATTTCAAGCCTAAAAAATATGACCTCTCTATATTTTTCATTCAATTATTTGTTTTAATTAATTATTTCTGTCAATTTTTTTTTGTCTATGAAATTAATTTTCATTGGTACCCTTTCTTTCAGTAATTTACCTGTTATTTAAAGAAATCAAATTGTTCGAGTGAAATATGATTTGCGAGTATGAATTTTCTCTTTTAATTAAAATTCTTTTCAGCTCCACTAGGAAAAATATTATATTTTGGACATTTTATTGTAATAATTCTCAAAAATTGTCACGGAACTTAACGCGTCGGAAATAAAACGGCGGTTGTTTAAGGTACCAACAGTAAAGTGGAAATAAAAACAGTGACCGGAATGTATACCCAATGGCGCCTTATACCATCACTCCAGGTGGATCCGCATGATGATGTGGAAATCGCGCACAAGCTGGAAATATTCATTCTGATCAGTGCCTCCTAACAAGAATGAAGCTGTTTTGGGCGAAAGAGTTATATATTTTATTTCATTTTATTTTATTTATTTATTTATTGCTTTTGTTTTATTATCTTTTTAGTGATAGGGCATCTAACTGATTTAAAAATATCAATTTCGCTGTTGTTGAGAATTTGTGATTATATTCTGGTACCATGCTTTAAATTAATTCATTCTTGTACACAATTGGTTCAAGGTTGAAATTTTTGTTAAGGCTATATGTATTTGTTAAGTATAGTCTCGTAAAAAACATGAAATCTCATAAAAAACATGAATTCATGTAAGTACGATTATTTCAGCATTAAATTGGTTTCGAGGAAAGTAAAAAAGTTTTTTCATTTTTGTCGACGAAAAGCAATAAATTAATAAACCATTTTGTTTCCTACGGTAAAAATTTAAAATATGGTTAATAAAACAATCAAACAAACCCAAATTGCACGTAACTAAATAGATAATGAAAGTACAGAATTTTTCATTCGCTTAAAGGTATACGATATTCTATATCTAATTCTCACCTCTCAGAATGTTGAATTCTTTCCTTTAAAAACCTTTGCGATTTAAACTGATAAATTATCTAAAAGGAACATAATTAATTTTATGGCTTCATTGATTGTTTACTAATGTTTCACTTATTGGAGACAGGCCTTGTAATTTTGAGCCTCGATCAAATGACGAGGGCGACAACCGCGCTGATCTATTCTTCTTTAGACTTGTATACTACGATATCGGGAGGACTTGGAGACCTCACAAATTTAATGGGCATCAGCCCCACTACACGCGACGAGTTTTTAGTGATATCAGGACTAGAACCCACGACCCAACGGAAACAACCCAGCCACGAGCTTACGATTATGATCACGATGTTATCGTGTCCACTAGAACTAAACTAAAACAGAATATGAAGGTACAATATTTTAATATATAATGTAAATAAATATTTTAAAATCTAATCACGCATTTCTTTAATTATCGAAACAAGTTTTATCAATTGATCTGCTGCAAGAAAACGAAACGGCCGATGAACTTCAATTATTAAAATTGTATTTCATGCATTTGATCATAAGTCATTATTCTTTTTAGCATGTATAATATCATTTGATGATAAATAAAATAAATGTAATTAGCAATTACCACCAATCACAGCATCTAATGGCTTATATTTTGTGTCGTAATAGCTCGACTCAAAACAGACAAAAATTTAATTGATAGCAAGGTCTTAAATAAGACCTTTCAAAATGAGACATAACTAAGATTAAACAAATTTACATTTTAATTATAATTAAATGCAATTTTTCAAAGCGATAGCATTAAATATCGTTTATCATTTTACATACTATTAAGAGTCTAGAGATAAAGGTTTCACATACATATAAAAGAGAAATTCATGAGTCTCGAGTATTTCAATCAAGTAATACATCTTTTGAAACAGTAAAATGAACAGATAGAAATTATATCGGGGTTTTTTTTATTTTGCTCATTCAAGAGATTTTTAAAGATTTTTATATAAGAAAACTAGTATATTTCCGATGATTGACATTAATAGAAATACAAGCAGATAATAATATTCAGTTGATTACTTTTATTCTAGAATATCAAGTTAATTAATGATTATTTGGCAAACTGTAGCTTGAAAAAGCATTCGATTTAGTCCTTCAGATGGAATTTTATATGCAAGCAATCAAAAATAATAATATAGCTGGTACTTAGGTAAATATCAAAATGTGTTTTAGAATGATTGCTCTAAAATATGAACATTGAAATAATTAATATGTTGCCTGATATATATGCATAATATGTTTTTAAGCAAAAAAATATTTGAAACAGAAACTAAAATGCAGTTAACATTAAAATAGATATTGATAAAAAGAGCAACAAGGTGATATTAGGTTACTGTTAAATTAACTTAATAACGACAAATAATAAATTATAAAAAATTTATCTTAAGTTGTTTTTTTTTTTTTTTTCTAAGAGAATTAATTCCTGCATTACTTTTTATCATATATACAAATAATAATAAAGTGAAGTAATTGTTAAGTACAAAGGAAACATAAAGCTATATAAGCACAAGTATTCCATTTTACAGTTCAATAAACCAGCTAGAATACGTTTCTTGTTTTTAAACTAGTTTTTTAATAGTATTATTCTGAACATGGCTTCTAAAAAGACATATTGATTGAGAAGTTTTAAACGATATTCACTTCATTGACTCTACCATGTACTTGATCTCCGTTGTTTAGTATGAAAACATTTTTCTGTTAGATTCCGATAATTTTTGAAGAATTCAATTATTTGTCCTTTTAACTTAAGGCTTAATGCACGCAAAAATAAACCTTCAAAGCAAAGGTTTCATGAAGACCCGAAGAAGTTACAATAAAAAGAAGGTAATTTCGTCATAAATTCAAAAAGATAGTATTTCTATTGTGCCTCAGTGATAATTATTTTATACTCAACAAAATATTTGATTTTTTTCTGTTTGCTCATATTTAACGCATCAACGCTTATATTGAAATAATTGCGGTTTAAAACTCATTTGTGATCATTGCTAGCCGTAGCCAAAATATGCTCAGCCTACATCACCTAGGAAATGAGGATTTAAGTTATTTTACTATTGTTATGTTGTTTCACAGAAAAACCAACAAGCGTACTTAAAATTCTTCTTATGGCAGTAACCAAAACTGTTTTACTTGCTTTCTCTCTTACATATGCCACTAAGGAAGTAAGCAGATGACTTACCAAGAAAATACTTCAAATATCATGTTGGCCATGTAAGGGAAAATTGCTCTACTGTATTTATTTTAAAAATCGATTTAATTTAATCTTACTTTTGGTAATTTTTTGAATTTCAAAATCCAAAATTTAACTGAGTACTTATAAGTGCGGATGAATTAGAAACACTCAAATAACTTTTTGTATAAATATTATTTCAATCGATTAAAAGCTTTGAAGGAAATTCAGTTTTGAAAGCTATATTTTTTACCCTTTATAAAAAAAAATCATCGTATCTTTTTATCTGATTGATCTCCACAAAAGCATATCTCAAGTTAAAAATTGTTTAAAATCTAATAGAAAATGTCAGAGATATTCAGGGATTAAAAATATTTAGTCCAAAGGAAGAAAAATCACAGTTGAGGCCACAAAAGACCTATAAAACTTTTATTGATATGTAACGTATAAGTTTTCTGATCCAAAAACGCAATATTATAATACTAGGAAATACCTTTACCATGAAACTAAATTCAAGGCTTCGAATAGCCTAATTATTTAACCATTGAACTAGATTGGATATCCCTTAAGTCTGTTAATTGCGTTAAGCTTTCATTACTGTTGACATCGGAGACGATATACACTATCAATTTCAAATTAGCCTTTTCGGGTTATTTAATGTTATTGGAAACCAAATTGGTTGGAATATTGGCTTGTTCATCTAAAAGTATGAGTGTGTTATTTATGCTCATGTGCTAGGAAATGTGAATTTAAGTACTGGGTTATATCTTGTATTTTAAATTAAAAATCTTATCAATATTTCTTATAACGAAGCAAAGTTTATACAAAATTGAACACAATAAAGAAAGAATTTTAAAAATACAAGAGATCCAAGTTTTTAATTAACACTGAATGTAATAAACCATATTCATAAAATAGTTTTATATTTCTGATTAAGTTCTTATACCCAAAAATGTCTCTTACTTTGAATACTACTTAATAATTTTAGAATTGTATAGTACCTTATTAACTTTGAATCAGGACACCCAACGACTGATAAAGTATAGAATAAAAAAACTGTCAATTTTATTACGAGAGTAAATAAAGAGAGAATAAAAATTCAATGAGATTTCTAATGAATTAAGTAAAAAAAATTATTAAATGATTAACTGAAATAGACTTACAAAGCAAAAGTCATTTTATTTCCAACACATTTTAAAATTAATGTACTCTTATATGATATTCATTATATAAATAAAATGAACGTTTAATTTCAACCATATGAAGAAAGGTTTATATCTATTCATGCACACACAAAAGGTAAAATAATTTATTATAGGGAAGTATGTACATTTTCATTCCTAAATAGAGGATTACCTTTGACTTTTGACTCTCAAAAAGTCACGTCGTAGATCCTTGTTCTAGACTTAATTTAACCTTTTATTCAAATTTTGAGTTCATTTTTTGAATGGATAATTACTTAAGACAAAGAAAAAAATTCAACGCCTAAAATCCGTGTAGTATTATTTGAATAATTATTCTTCTTGAATTGTTAATCTCTAATGGGTTTTTTAACTTTAAAAAAAACTGTCTTAATTTTTATTATTGTATTCTTACAAGCAGTAACATATTCATACGATACTATTTGGTATGTCTTCTTTTTTTAAGTCTATTAATGCTATGCAAATGTAATTTCCTACGAAATGTCAATATGTTTGAAAGTTTATTAATGAATATTAATGTAAATTCATTGCAATTCTTATTTCCCAGGATCATTAGTAATTGTCAAATTAATTACTAATTTGAATTATTCTTCCAGTGTGTCTTGATTGCGTTGAGTTGCCTCCGTCATAAATAATACTACTGCTAACTCGTATCTCTAATCGTTACAAAATCTACCTAGTAATGAACTGAAAGATCTAAGATCCTTTCTTTTACTTTTAGATCTTTAGATTTGCATTTCAGCCATTTTTGAAATAACGTTACTATTTTCTAATCAATCCTCAAAAAAGTAAATGAACTTTTTTAAATTAAAATTAAATAACCTTGAGGTTTAAGTATGTAAGTCCAAAAATATTCAGAAGGCTTTCTTTTCAAAGCAATTATCGTATTGGTTTTTAAAGAAATAAAAATATGTAATTTACTTTTTCAGGGTCAAATGCCAAGACTTATTAAATTTCAATCGAAAGAGTAGAATATACCTATAAAATTAAACATTATATTCATACTAATACGTAAAATTAAATATGAATAAAGCAACGGATTAAATTGCTACTGAATTTAATGAATAAAGCTGCATTTGTATAGCGAGTAAAAAGTATGGAAAGATTCTATTTTTCATTCATGTACTGTAATTTTAAAGATATTTTAGAGCTCAATTATAAATAAATGTCGCTGCAAATTTTGAAAAACAAACTGAATTCTTTATATTTAAAGCTTTACCTTCAAATACGGAATTAATTGCAAATAATTAAATAAAAAAATATTTTTGCAATTCAAAACCTTTTACATACTTTATTTAGATTTATTTTCTGGACTAGAAGAAGTTTAAACATTTAATTTGTACACAAACATGCCATAAGAAGTCGACTGATGTTCTAAGAACATTAAATATTAAATACCTTATTTTACATTACTTATAGGTGTCACTATTGCTCTAAAATGTATATTATCAGAACTGCCTAATAAAACTATGTGAAGTTACTTTTAATTATTTTAGTGATGCGCTGTAAATACTAATGGCTAATGTTTGCACCCATAAAGGAATTATTAATAATTCATATATAAATAGTGTTTTCGGTTTACAAATCTTTGTTTAAGGAGATACAGAACCCTGAAAATGACAAACAAAAATCGAAGAAGTTTTAATAGCCTTATTTTAATTGTGTAACTCTTCTAAATGCCGGAACGAAGTTTTACAGCTCAAACTAAATTATTTGGAGAGCTATTTCAAGTTTCCTGAACTGTATGCCAAATAATTTCCTCAACCTTCAAAACTTCAAACAGCTCTTTCCGAATTTTTTTTTCATAATGGTCATGTATTTTAAATGCTTAAGTGTTTTTGTGATCAATATTAAGTTTTAAAACTTTTTCTAGTTATTTTGTATAATATTTTTGATAACTCAAGGCATGAAATAAGGATTTATATGTTTAGTTTTTTTTAAATAACTCTCAAACTTAAATATATCCATTTTTACAATTTTCACAGTGTCTGATAGAAAAAAATTAGTAAAACTATAAATAAAACTAGTGCAACCAAACCCATGCACAAGATTTTGAAAAATGCATCAAAAATTCATTAAGAATCTATTTTTATAAATATTAAAAGTTTTAGAAATAGTAAGTATCTTAAAATATTAAATGCTTTGAAAACAATTTAAATTTAAAATAATTGTTAAAAATGAAGTTTTTCTTCTGAAATGCGTATGTAATGAGTGTTCAAATATGGTACGCATAGATTTTTCCTCATAAATATCTAATTGAAAAATTACTCGCAGGATACTGTGTCCCTTTAATATCTTATTATGAATAATTCATTAATTGTTTTTATACGTTTTCTCTTGAAGATAACACATGAAACTTTTTGATGTATCAAAATTCTATTTACAATTAACAATAAAGACTTATTATAAAAAAATGCTTCTTAAATTCTATGGAAATCAAATCTATCAAAAAAGGGATAGGTAACTAGGAAAATTTTCTTTAAATTCACACAGCTAATTTTGCATTACATAATCTCTCATTAAACAATTTTCAAAGAAAAATTCTAAATTGAAAAAAATTCATTGCATCGTTCAAAGTGTGTATGTGAGAAAAACGTTAGAAAAAAATTCTTTCGCATGCAATATTCACGAAAATTGAAATATATTACATTTTTTTTTTGGTATAATATTCTTGAAGAGTTTAACTTATTATTTTTGCATAACACTGCGTAGAAGTTTGAAAAAGGAATGGAATTGTTGAATTATTTTCAATTTTTAGATAGATATCGTTGAGTTTCACATTTCTTATTAATATGTATGCATACATTTTTTACGCATTTCCCCAC
The DNA here is from genome assembly GCA_019974015.1 of Nephila pilipes. NCBI lineage: Eukaryota > Metazoa > Arthropoda > Arachnida > Araneae > Nephilidae > Nephila > Nephila pilipes. The sequence goes on from BMAW01021878.1 coordinate 722,561, forward strand.
TTATCTCAGACGTGCCCTGTATTCTGTAAGATTGATAAGTCTAGTAAAAAAGGAGCAAACATAAACCGTACCTTAAAGTTGTTACTAACGAAAAGAAAATTATTTTTTACTTTTTCCGTTTATTATATTTGACGTAACCGAGTCAAAAAATCCATGAAATAATAATAGCTAACGTGTTTTTGCTAAACATATAAAATCTCATTTTTCTAAGAGTTGAATAATTACTCTTTTATCCACACACACATCACACACACATTTTTTTTATATTTCGTACAAACAAAGGAATTTAAAAGTACTCTTCAGGGTATACGAAAAAAATGAAATTATGTTAAAAAAAATAAATTTCTGGCCAGTAGTAATATATATATATATATATATATATATATATATATATATATATCAAAAAAAAACGTTGTACTAAGAAGGAGTTGGCCGATTGTAATGAAATTTCGTATGCAAGGACAGTTAGACAGAACATGCAAATGATTAAAATTTGGTGTCCAATGAATGAATAGCGGGAGCTACAGCGTATCGGAACTGCGCACTCCTCAGGTGTATATAAGAAGCGATTCTCAATCTAAAGGTCAAATTTTCTGTTGCATTGCGATTTAGGATACCTTTCAACGAATGAAAATAAGCCTCGCTGTAGGATTCGAACTCATTACGACAACTGTCAGAGTTTGAAAGAGAATTGAAAGAGGTAGGTTTTGAAAATCGGAGAATCGCTCGTCCTATGGGTCGAAGCGATGCGGCGATTAGAAATGCTGGCAAGAATGGGTGGACAATAGCAGATTTAAGCGTCATGATGGTAGCAGTTCTCCCACAGCAGATCAGGAGGATAGAGGGATTGTGATATGAGCTATCACTTGTCGTTCATGCCTGCATTCTATCCAACCAGATTACAGTGGTGCTTGGCTCGATCAGATTGGAATGATGCTGACTGGGGACGTATAGTGTTTAGCGACGAATCCCGCTTCTAAGTGTGTTCTAAAGATCATCGAAGACTTGCCAGGAGATGCTCGGGACAGAGTGCCGATCCTGCTTTCAATATTGCACGCCACACAGGCCGCCCTCAACCAAGAGTTATGGTTTGGGGTGCCATTTCCGTACCCGGACTTCTTTGGTCGTCATTAGAGGCACCCTTACAGCGCAGCGGTACGTCGACGACATTCTGAGACCTGTTTTGCAACCCTTCCTTTTTCAGTTCCGTGACCTTATTTTTCAGCAAGATAATGGCAGACCATATACGGCACGTGTTGCTATGATCTGTCTTACAGCTTGTCAAACACTTTCTTGGCCAATCAGATCTCTCTCCAATTGAGCATGTCTGGGATATGATGGGAAGGCGATTGCATCTATCAGATAATGTTGATGACTTAGCCCGACAATTGGAGCAAATTTGGCAAGAAATACCGCAGGAGGCCATCAGGGAGCTTTATCACTTTATGCCACGTCTTATGGCTGCTTGCATCCAGGCTAAACGAGGGCCAATATCTTATCGAGCTCGTTAATTTGTAACAATGTAACTCTGAAATAAATCTTTCAATTTTTCTGAAATTTTAATTATTTCCTATTTTGTATATAATTTTCCTATCCACCAATTTTTTGTCTCGTCTCCTTTGGACAACTCCTTCTTGGTGCGTGGGGTTTTTTTTGTTATAGAGTGTATATGTATATATATATTACTGCTGCGAGTGTGTGTGTGTGTGTATGAAATGAACTCTAAACTACCTCTTTTTTGACATACTCCTTATCTTAACTCCCTATTAAATCCTACAAAACCAACTTTCATATGCTTATTAACTGCAGCTATCACTCTAGCTCTAAAATCTTCCTTTTGCGAAAATCACGCGATAACGCTAGTATTCCCGAATTCCTATTAATTACAAAGTAAGTAGAATTCTGGAGGCTCCTCGTTTTCTCGGTTATAAAAGCTGACGATTATCGTTACCTGCTTTCTCTTTATCGCTTTGCTTCTTGCTATGTAGTACGTGCTGCTTTAGTCTGGCTTTTTGTAATACCTCTTCCACGTTATGAGAGAGGTATAATTTGTAAAACTTAAATACCAAGAGCCTCAATAAACATATTTAAAATTAAACCATGAACGATGGTCAATTCTTTCTTCAAGTTAGTATCAAATTTAAGTATACAACTTGATCTAAAATTCTTAATTTATCAACAACAAAATTCATTGGGTTGGATATGAAAAACAGCGTTTATGTAATTACTTTTCTCATGAATAAAAATTTAATAAATATTTACATCTTCAATAAGCAAATTACTTTTGAATAATGTATATTAACTCCAGTATTAAAATATTATTTTCTGGCGTTGCAATTTTTTTTAAATTAAGAATCAAAACTGAGTAAGAAAATATTACAATAAAAACTATTTTTAAATTTTAATATCCAATTGGAGGAAATGAAATCTCTTCTGCTTAAAATTTTGAAGAGACAAAATAATTTAAAAAGTTATTTGATCATTATAAAATAATATATATATATATATATATATATATATATATATATATATATTACAGCTGCATTTCCCTTGATTTTGAATGTATTAAATAATTATATAGTCCCGATATAATAATTAATAATTTTAGTAATTGAATTATTGGAATAAATATAAGTGAATGACAAATGATTCACAGGCAATAAAATCGTAACTATAAGTCAAAGAATCTAGGAACAATACATAATTAAGATATTTATATATTTTAAACAATTTTCTTGGTGAATAAAATGGTATAAGCAAAATTCGCAAATTATTCGGCAGATAATAAATGTAATGTCACTTCATATAATTCTTTTAATGCTTCCTGTCAAAGTATAGAAACCGTGACGCAGCCATTTGCATACATTATGACATACATTCATTGCGCAAAAGGTTAATTTCAAATCAATTAAAAACGGCTAATATAATAAATTAATATTCCACCTCACGCATTACTTGTATTTTCTTTTTGATAGACTCATTAGGAAATGAAACATTAGCATAATTGTGATTTAGTTTTAATCTTTCTTTTCCATGTGCGTATACATTAAAAATAAGTCGTAAGCATTACAATTATGGCTGAGAGATATTCCACAACAAGATTGATAAGTATTTCCTTCTACTTAGTTTTAATTTTTAAAAGGAGATGTTTAACATTTCATTTCACCTTTTAAAGCGAGTCAGACCTTTTAGCGGACCACACAAGGTCGATTTTCAATAGATTTTCATTTATATATATAATTAGAGATTTTATTTAAAGTTAGAGTGATGTGAAAGTAATTTACTAAAAAAAGTAAGTACAGCTTCTTGGTTATAAAATTATTACAGTTTTGCTATTAATTTCCTTTCAAATCATATAAATTAAATTCAACAAAATATCAAATAATAGCTTATACATCTTAATTCTCTCTTTTCCATAAACTTCATGAAATGGTGTAATATATACAAGAACATTTGCTTTCTGGAAACAAATACACAACCGCACAAAAATTCCTAAGCCTGTGTTTTAAATCTCATAAATATTAACTTAAATGCTTATTTTGTTATATTTTATAAGACATGCAATTTTGGAAATTATAAAAATGCTAATATAAAGCTTATTTACATATATAAATTATGATAAGTCTTGCTTATATGTACATATAAAATATTGTAATAGCACGTAAACTGAATCAGAACGTTATGAAAAGGGAAAAAAATAGTTCATCTTATCATCTTTGACAATAGACTCATTGCAAACAAATATTAAAGAAATAATTGTAAACGTAACACAATTTTAGGAAAGAAATTTTAAAAAAAGGATTTTTTATTATTAAAGGAATATTAAATAATCATCTAGAGTAACATTCTTTTATTTTTTTGTAACCAAATACAGATTCGTTTCAAGAACTCAAAAGTAGTAGAATATTAAAATTACTGGAGAATATTTTTACAAACAACTAGAACACTTTAAACAAATACACTAAAGATAAATTTCTAAGATTGGTTTTATAAACCATAGCCTCTTACGATATGCAAATAAATTCGAACACACCACAAAAGTTTCTAAATGTAATAAATCGAGGTAGACTGTGACTCTCTCGAGTACTTTATGTATTACTTTTCAGCTCCTAGATTTATAGAACTGGTCTAGGTTTAAAAATTTGCAGTGCGTATATTTCAGACAGACTCAGAATAATACAAAAAATAATGAATGTTCAGTACATTAAAAGAAAATTTTTTTGTATAGTACATTTCTTTTTTGTTATGAATCAGCTAAGTAACATTTCCAGACGGAAAATGCACAGTTTTTAATTTTCTTAATTGTTTAGGGAAGTAAGTATAGCTTTTTGAAAACGTAATTTTTACAACACTTAAATTGCAAAAGAAAACTTTGTAACCTATCAAAATATAAGTACATCGACAGGAATGTATAAAAAATGAAGTCACATCTCACAATAAATATCTATTTATTATTCCTTCTAAACTTTGCATTCACTTAATTAAATTCTCATACCTAAGTAATCACAAGCTCCTGTTTTTGTACCAGTTTTTTTATTATTTTTTTATATAACTATGTAATCATTCTAATATCAATACTTCAACAGAAATGAAAATATTCCCTTCTAAATTTTGCTTCACTGCATTAAATTTTCATGCCAAAGTATGTTCAAACTCATGTCTTTGTAACCTTTTTCTTTATAAACTTTGTAACCTGTCAAAATATCAGAACGTCGACAGAAATAAAAAGTGAAATCACATAACACAAGAAAATAATAAGTTTCACACAAATAATATACTCTTTAAATTTTGAGCCACTTCGTTAAATTTTCATGCCAAAGTATTCTCAAGCTTCTTTCATCCACCCGCTAAATTATTTATCTCTCTTTATTGATATGAAATTATGAATGCCTTATAAAATATTTATTGTAAATTTAATATTTTCGCCTCATTAATATTTTAAAACCCTATTGTAACATCATAAATTACATAATCAGCTGAAAAGGAACAAACATCTTGATACATAACATTTAAATATCTGAAAAGTACGAAATGCAGTAAGACAGTTGATTGTTCATGACACATTCTATTTATCTACGGATGGTGTTCCGATTCCCATTAGCAATGCTGCATCGGTGACAGTAAAGCCAGTATTCTAGCGACAGGTGACAAATTTAATTTAAAGTCTGTACCTGGATTATTCATTATGAATTCTGTACTAATAGATATATTCGGTGGAGAGTTCTGGCACAAATGTAAATGATAATGACGTTCTATACGTCAGATGATAAACTCAGTTTTAAACGCATCTATCAGGTTCATGAGCTCATCACTGAATGCGAATTTTACACGAAGAGAATATAAATGCATATTCAGTGAATACGTACGAATTTTGCACGAAGCGAGTACAAACGTCTATTCAGTGATGTGAAATAAATTGAAGTACTGAATACTAAATTCACGGCTTCGGACGTAGGAAACATAAATTATGAAACATTTGATACAGTTCAGTCATGATGCATTTTAACATTATACAGTAAAACAAAGTTTCCTTTGTAAAACCACTTTATTTTATCGGAGTGTTTTTTAAGATACAACTTACTTATGTATTTTAAACTTCCTCAGTGATGTATTTATAAAAACGAAATTAATAGCCTTACCTATTTTTAATTTGATGTTCTCAATATTCTTTCATTCATATTGAAAGATAAATGACTTATTTCTTAAAATTTATGTGTGCATTATATAGTGAATATGAGTACTTTATTTAAACCCGGACCATTTTTTGTGGAACGTATTTAATAAACAAAACACTAAAAACGTAACTTTCGCCAAAATTTTGTTTAAAAATTCACTTGAATAAATTCAAAATTATATATTTCAAATGTAAAAGAATTTAGTTATTTCACATAAACTTCGTATTTATTATTATTTTTCATTGAAGAATGCACTGAAATGTAAAATGTAACTCCTGTAAAAATGCTAGTAATCTTAAATTATAAGATAATGAAAAGAAATATTTGTGCTCTTTTTGGAATAAAATATTGAACTAAAATTTGAAATCGACGCATTCATGAAGTTGATTGAAATGTTGCTCGGTCTTATGAACATTATTTATTTATTTATTTAAGGTTATAATTATTATTTGTGTGTTAATTTAGTTTTGAAATGATTAAAATACTTTTCTACAGCAACAAAAATTAATAATTAATTAATGAGAGAAATCATTATTAGTAACATAAAATTAAGTTTTATTAAATATTATTATTACCTTTTCAGCTAATAAATATATTTCTCTTAATTATATAAAAATTATAGTGTCGGTAAAGATTTAATGTTAGTTAATTTAAGAAAAGTAATAAAAAAAAATTCAAACTTAGTTACGTCTCCAATATCTATAATAATGTTATTTTGAAATTAAGCTCAAAAATATTTTATAACACAATAAATTCTTAATGTGATTCTTCTATTTTTATACTTCTAGTAAATAATTACTTTGATTAAGAGAAAATGTTAATCAATTTGCCAATCTTTCTGAGTCTTAAGCAAGAGATAATTCTTTGTCTGTTAGAGAACCAAGACTTAAGTAATTTCGTCTGTTGGAGTCAACCACTACCCTAACTTAAAGGACCTTAAATAGATCCATTAAAGGCAATTTAAATTCCAAACCCTTAAAGGAAATACAGCATCTCAGATAAAGCAACCAGCAATTATAACCATTAGCTCAATGGAGATGGAATACATTGCAGTTTAAACATATAATTCATATACTTTCGTAAAAAGATGCGTGTACAAATGCGTAATTGAAAAACTGCTGCAAATGAATTATTCAGCTATTATAATATATAACCGTATATATAGAGGCAAATATGCACTAAAGCTAACAATATAGCATACGTAAAACAGTAAAAAAGTGATATTCGAATAATGTTTTAGAATTGTTCCACATAATTGAGCAAATAGTTAGAATCAATAAACATTTTCAAGTCATTATTATGCATTTATATTTTCCCACGTATATGAGTATAACTAACAAAAAACAATGTTATTATTCGGACAACATTACTAAATCAAATATAACAATACATTAATTAACATTAATGAATTCATATATTCGGGACATTCTGATAATTTTGTTATAATTGGTGGAAATTATATTTAAGTTAGCAAAACATTTCCAAGCTAAGGATCGGCACAGGCTGGATATAAACCTTAATGACTTCGTCTCTAATGGGGTTTGGCAGATTTTAATATTATTGACTTGCTTCGGATGAAGTTTGAGGACGTAAAAAAAGAAACATTTAAGCAAATTAATTAAATTCGAAACAATAATTTTATTTAGAAATGTTAATTAATTTAAAATAGAAATCTTTTTTCTGTTAATATGTTCAACGTGAGAGCTAAAACGAAAATAAAAAGTATATATTATTTTGTCTTATTCTAATGGAACTTTAAAAAAAAATGTTATTTTTTCCTGCATGTTAAATTCTCTTATATTTTTAATTAACATCATCCGATTTATTTATAAAACGCTTTAACTGTTTTGTATTTTATTTTCAGTTTTCTCCGTGAACTTGAGTAAAAAAAATAAAATGGTTTGGGTTCTAGAAATGCTCGTGTAGAATACAATTCCGGAATCCATCATACTGAGATTAAATTGTGCTACAGAGATTAAATATGAGTATGTAGAAATAGAGCAAAACTCTCATCATACTTTTTGAATATGCTTAAATGTATGAAGTCAAATAATTCAAGAGAGAGAGAGAGAGAGAATTGCGTCTCTCATCAATAATTCCAGAACACAATGTCTATAATGAGTTCAAATGGATATAATTTGAATACTCTAAAAATTGACTAAACAACATATTAATTACTCTCATTAATTTCTGTATTTTTTCCTAACCCAATGATGCATAAAAAATGTAATCGAATGAAAATTAATCCTTTAACATGCATTCTAAATTGAGATTATGATGCATATATATAATCAAAATGACAATGAATCATTAACATCATTATTTAGTTAAATTTTAGTCCGGATATAATTCGATAGAAATGAATTTTATGAGAGGTAAAAGGAGGAAATAATGTTAAGTATAAAATACTAAATTTAAATTTAAAAGCTAAAAACATTTTAAATATATATAAAAAAAAACTTTTTCAACAAATGAGAAAGAACCTCGTTATAAAAATATTAATATATTGTTAATTCTATTTTGTCTATTTTATTACACGTATAGCACGGTTTTTAGTTTAATGATAACATTCAAACTAAAAAAACTTATTCTAAACATATATGCATTTTGATTTTATAAAATTCGCTATTATTAATGTTTTCGTAATTTTTTTCAAAAAAAAATGATAAAGTTCAAGAAAAAAGCTAAAACACATATTCTCATTATTTCACTTTATTGTCATACTAAAAAGCAATCATAAAATGTATTCTGTATTATTAATAATGCAACGAGCATTTCATTTTCTTTAAAAAATATTATTCATTTGACAGCTAAGCAAAGTAATTTTGTTTTCGAAACTCTAAATAGTATATCTAAGTCTTCAAAATGCAGAAAACTTCAATTTTTAACGAGCTAATCTTGCTTAATCCAGGAAAGAAATACGAATTTCAAAGAGTCAAAAAAATATATATACTCCATACTTTAAAAACACACGCCACTCATTAAGTATCCCTAACTGTATAAGCTCAGTCAGAAAATTACGATAAATGACGCAAAAAAACATACACAAGAATAAACAACGAAGAAAGTCTTTTAAAAAATGAGCATCTTATTCGTAATTCAAGTCAAATATGATTTTATAATTACCCTGCCTCCTTCAAATGGAAAAGGGAATAAACCGAAAGGCTGCTGCACAAATGGATAATGCAACTGTTTGGAGAGCAAACAGAAAGTTTCCGATATTTCCGTTAACGTCTCATTAAATTACATTTTGAAGCATGAAGTTCATAAAAACGAAAATTATAAGGATGTTTTCACTTTTAGCGATTACAAAAAAAGCTACTCCCTAAGTGCTATTCCAGTCAAAACAAATTTCTTTCTGGAAAAGATTGTCTTTTTTTAAATAGAGAACTAGTTCAACAAAAAGGAAAATAATGGAAATTGAAGTCTTTGTTTTGTGTGTTATGTTGTTGTAATAAGACATCAGGATATTCAGTATGAGTCTATTTCTGCAATTTTAGAATTTTTTATTCTCAAAGGATAATGGCATTTAAAAATGTATTTCCTTCTCGTTTAAAATGTTATTGAATGCTCAATTTTATTTAAATACCGAATTTCGAAAGACATTTAAGGTTTAATTTCAACGTATATTTTATCTATTAAATATTGTTTACTGATGAAGCGCTGACTGTTTCTCTTCACCCCCATATTTCTAACAGTTATACAGATTTATAAGAATTACTTGCGTAATACACGGGGTGGGGGGGGGGGCTAATAAGTTAATAAGTATTTGACTCAGCTTGGACAAATATGATTTTAATAACAAAATAAGGTTTGCTGTTTGCTTATACTGCATATTTTCATCAAATAGAAACAACAAACGATCTATACATTCACGTCAAACAAAGAAATATCTTTATCTCGAAATTCTTACGTTGGCAGGGCATGGAAGTTATGTGAATGGGGTGTTGGTAAAGATGTCAACCTCATCACTTAACCTCGGTTCAAAATTACAAGGTCCGTCACCAGCAGCTCACATGTTGCTTCTAATGTGGCGTAAATAAACTACTAATCAATCCACATCAAAAGATTAGTTTTAGATTTAGTTGGAATTAACATGCAGATGTCCTCATTATTTTTAATATAAGTCTATGATAAAATAGGGTATCAAATTAACGACTCATGAACCACAAGTCTGAGAGTTTGCTGAAGTTTTTCGTTTATTTGCAAATTATTCTCCCTTTGTGTGCGTCCCTTACACATTTTTAATTAAATTGACAACTTCATTTTTTCTAAAAAAAATGTTTAATTTAATTTTAAAAACAAGTTAAAGTTATCTGGAGCAAATAGTTTTGCCCAAACGAGCTGAGAAAACTTTTTAATTACAAATAATGTTTCTCAATCCCAGACTGTTTGAAATGCTCCAAAACGAAACCTTTCGAAATCTAACTCGCAAATTGCTATCTTCCGCTTATCTATACGCTACTGAGTAATTTTCATTAAACTCTGCATCAGAATGATCATGCATTAAAATAAGCATTATCACTCCATTGCTCTACCTCTTATGACCTCTGATTGTATCCTCTAGACGAAACATCGACTTTAGGTATCAATAAAAGCATTATTACCCAACACCCAGCAGAGAATATTCCTAACATTCTTGAATAATCCCCTTTCAAACCGCCATTCACTCCGCATTAGGTGAGTGTTGCAATACAATCCGCCCATTAAAGGAACCGCCAAGGTGGAAAGTACCACCAAAAGCGATCCTATCACCCATTTAAAAAGAAACGTCAAAAGGAACGAAAGTCTTGATAAGGCAGCTGTGTAATTACCACTCTCCCTTTAATAGGCCTTGCACGAGGCCTCTTCCAAAAGATTCGACAGCCCTATTAAAGAGTAGACCAGAGATGAATACCAGAGATTAAAACGTCATCTTTATCGAAGCGTGTATCGGTTCCACCAAAAAGGAAGAAAAATTAACGCCTTGATGGACATAGAGAGGATTAGAAAGTTGAAAAGTTAATCAATACCTTCTTTGTGACAGTTGAGAGTATTTTTGTAATCTGTCTGACAGGTAATGAAATCAATTTGAAGTGATTATCAAACATTTTACAAGTAGGTGAAGGGTTTTGTTTAAATAAGAGGGATTTTCTCAGTCTTATCTATGTGATGGTGATCCTGATGAATTTGGTGGCTGTTACTTAACTTGTGGAGATAAAATTATATTTTAATTTTGTTTTAACTTTAAATCCTGGTGATATATATTTAAAGCATTATCTGTAATGAAACAATTGGCTGTAAGTTAGTACCTCGCATTTAATTAACTGTTCGCAAAGTGGAATAAATGCTCTTTTTAATCTAATGTAATTTGTTCGATTATAATATATTTAAAATTAAAATAGTCTGAATGCTTGTAACAATTGAAAATATCCTTATAGCTACTACAAAATAATATATATAGAGGCATAAAGGAATATGAAAGAACATTAATTATTATTAGTGGAAAATAGACACACAATTAGATTGAAGTAAATCTTTCTAATAAATTTAATGCCCTATTTTAATAGCCTTTGTAAAATTCGATTAAAAAAATTTCGATGTAATTAAACAAAATATATAAAGAATCAATACTGAATTCAACAAAAACTTTTGTGCTTCTGGATTTTTTTTTTTTTTTCCCTTCTTAGGAATGACTAATTTTAATGTTTTGTTTTATTGAAGAAGTTTAATAAAAAAAAATAAGAGTAAAACTTTTGAAAGATAAAAACCCTATGCTTTCAGAGAATTTAGCTGATTTCTCTCAAAATCTTATGCAAATACAAGGATTGCATTTGGAATGTAAAATTTTTGAAAGATAATTTGAAAAAAGTTTTCAAAATCGTATAAATAATTCAATGCAATAAAAAATATTATTTAAATCAAATACGCTGCCGAAAATTTCAATGATTTTAATATTTATTTTGTACCTGATGCTTTTTTTTACATATTTAAGTTGTGTTATTTTTGTTCCTAAAGATAAAAACAAAATGTTGATAAAAGAATAGTATGTAATGAAAAAGATAAACAGAGTTTAAAACAAATATGTTTCAGGAAATTTTTAAAAAATTTAATTTATTTTATCTGATGTATATTTATAATCCATTAGATTATTTAGCGTGATGAGTTCTTAAAATCCAAAGAGTGAGTTGTCAGTTCGAGAAATTAAGTATTCGATCCAAATTACAGTTGAAAATTACTTTTGATGTTAAGTTGAAAGTAACAACCATCATCCATACCCCATTTTTGAGTTTCAGAACAACACAAATAAATTACACAAAATGTTTCGAAATTCAAGCCTTAAAAAAGTTTTCAAAACTTACCTAAGCTACGGTGCTTTATTTAAAAAGTGTTGACCTAAATTATTATTTTTCAAAACTTATTTTTGACCTGAGCACAATTTTACATCAGGTTTGCATAGGAATATAGGAAATTGACAATATAGCCCTGCAAAAGAATTTCGAAATAAAACTGCCCAATCAGAAACTAAACATTCAATTATTAATTAGTCCTTTCGCAGTTTTATAACAAAATGGTTATATTCCCTGTTCTTATGACACAGTGTATAAATGACCAATTTTCACAAAGCCTCCTAATACAAAAGTTGCAAAGGTTCAGTCTCTGTATTGCAAAATTCTTCATTCTCTGGCATTTGAAAAGTATTTCTACCTCATATACTTCTAAGAATCCATTAATAATTTTTAACGAGAAATGTAAAAGTACAATGAACTAACAGATAAAACGGCGTATATTAAAAAAATACAATAGCAAACACATTAAGAATATTTCTAATTATCATACAAATTAGCTTCAAACCCATTCATTATTCATTTTTCTCTAATAAACGCTACGCAATAATTATTCAAAGCATTAATTATTCAATTCTCCAATAACAGTCAAATTATTCAGCGCATGAATAATAACTATCTTCAGTAACCACCTTCCATTTTTAAATTTATTCAAGGTCACAAACCGAAAATGGTAAATTGTTACAATACGAACTTAACCCCACTTCCTAATTTTCATAATTCTGAAATAATTATCCATCATGATTCACTGACTGGCAATACTTTAAATGCCACCTTCCCAACAAACCTTCTGGAACAGAGAGTGATGTTTTTATTACAGTTCAAAACACGAGCAGTTCGAGCTTAAAATTATACAAGAAAACTTTTGCCACTCGACACTTTGTCATGGCTACAGTTCCACTTCCAAAACTCATTTCCATTTCAAAGATATTCTCTGAGCATCAACATTACGTTACAGATGCAAGCAGATTAACCTTTCCATTGGCCTTTTACTTTTCGCTTTTATCTGATGGCGTCTCGTGTGTCAATCCAGTCCAGTCAGCTAGAGAGTGTGTCGCCTTTCTGTTTTTATTGCTGAAAAGACCCTCCAGTGATGATATCCGAGACGATCCCGTGCCAAGACTTGGCGATGTATATTCATGAGATTCAGTAAAAAAAACACTCGTGTAGCCGAGAATAGGAATATATATTGTAAGGATGTGTTGGAGATAAGCAATTTCCATTCTCTACTTTCACTCTAATAATTCAGGGATAAATACAAAATGAAAGAAAAAAAAAGTTTTAATAATGGCTTAAATATAGAGCAAGTAAAATGGAGAAACACTGCAACATTCTAAATTCTAAGTATTCCACACCTGGTCTCGTTACAAATTGCTTAAATATTTAAGTTCTTGAATGTTTATTTTTTCTACAATGCATTAAAAGAATGATAATAAGTATAATTTTGTAATTATAAGGTGGGTCATTTTAACCCAATTTTTGAATTATATGATTTCAAATATAAAAAAAACCATAGTCTTCGCGAGTTTATTCAATTTAAAGAATTCTTCTTACACATTTTAATATAAATTTCCACACAGAAAATACATTTAATTAAATTTTTTTACTGAAATAATATTAATAAGTTTGATGTATTTTTAACCGCAATTCCACTCTAGTATTTATAACGCGTATATACTGGAGAAAATTTACAATACATTTAGCAATGTTAAGCCATAATAGCCTACAAACAAAGATATGACTGAGGTAGCATAATGATCACAATCGCGGACTCGCGGCCGGTGGTTTTCGTCAAGTCGTGGGTTTGAATCCTAATGCTATTAAAGACTAGCCCTGTAGAGGGCCTGATGCACGTTAAATTTGATCGAGGTCTCAAAATCTTCCATGACGTAGTGTTGAAATTTGGATATGGAGGTGCCAACTCGTATGTCATCCTCGTCACTTGACCAAGACTCAAAATGACAAGATCAATCGCCTATATCCCTCGTGTTTCTTCTCAGTGCAACGTTAATAAAAAATCGCATTCAGACAAAGATGGTACTTAAACACATTTCTGATAGTCCTTATTTCCACACTATGCTATTATGTGATTCAGTTGAATTTAATTTACAGCACTCTCATGTGATAGTCTACGGTGATATCGAGAATTCAACACCCAATTCACCAACCTTTCAACTCACGACATTTCTCTCTTGCAACTCCAGCCTTGTAGTTTTATTGGTTTCAAATAATAAATATGAATTATTTATTGTCTTAAACTCAAAAATGTTAAATTACTTGCTTCAATCAATCATATTTTAAATTAGTAAGTAAGAAAACTGGAAATCAAGTAAAAATTTCCATTGTTCCTAATTCGTTACACTAATTCCCAGTTGATTCGAAAGAGGTCCTTTGTAAGACATTAAAACAGTTCCATATTGATATACACAACAAAGTTTTGATGATTGATGTTATAAGTTTGATATATAGATTTTTATTTTAAGTAGTTTCGAAAAAAAGAGTCATTTATTATTTTTAGAATAATGTAAAATATTGTGGATAATTAATCACGATGCGAGAAACCTTGCAGTGTGCAAACATTTATATATTTAACAGATTAAATGAAAAAAGCAATGCACATTAGCATTCCTGCATTTTAAATTCTACCAAAAAATATTTCATATATAAACCAAAATTTCTAAAAAATGAAAAATCTCAAACAATTTAGACGGAACTTGTTTTAAATATACGCATATGATTATGTTCCCCCTCCCTCTATCTCTTCGCATTTACATATGCAGGGTGTTTCGAAACTCAAGGACTAAAATTTGAGGGGTTATAGAAAACATCTAAACAAGCATGGCCTTTTCGTCATGTCTCCTGAAATCCACAGTAGAAATGACGATGTGTAAGAAAACTCGCGTGTTATGCTTTCCATTACAGAATCATTTAGAGGTACACCGGTACACCGCTTGCTGTGCATTGTGGATTGAAATTCCTTGTTTATGTATTTTCTATCACCTCTTAAGTTTTTGCTTATCAGTTTCGAAACACCTTTATAAACAATCTTTGTAATTTACTCTTCGAATTACTCTTCCTTTCATTAATTTTAGATAATGCATTCGTGACTGAACTTTACAGAGCATGTTAATAATTATAACAGCAAATACACGTTGTATTTTAAAATAACGATGTAATGCTTGCTAGATTTAAAAGTGAAACATTGTATGCATTACTTAAGATAATCTAACAAAAAAATCTTATTACACTTTCCCATGTGTATAAACTAAATAGAAGCAATTTAACCCATCAGATTCAAAATTAGATTCACATGAAAACCAGGCATTCCTTTTTAACCAAACATAAAAACCACTCGAGAGTTTTTCTCCCTAATAAACTGTTTGATCAAACGGTTTGATAAAACAAAGACCTGATGAACTTTAACAAGCAGCGTCTGATCTTTTCGCCAGATTTGATCAGAAGTTCAAAAAGAAAAACTTACATGACCATGAAGAATACTTATTTAAAAGAGTAACACCAAATAATGCAAGAAAAGATTAACGGGAGTTTCCAATAAACCTTCTGAAACATGTAAGCGTCTCTGAGATCTTTTTCCAGTTAAATCTTTTAACAGAAAAAAAAAAGAAAACTTTTCATCAATTATTCAAAAGAAAAGAAAGTAAGCTCGTGCGTCGGATGGAATACTTATAAAAATCTAGAAAACTTACTACCGAAAACTTTACAAAGGCGGAGACCCCGAAGATAAAAATGGCCCGAATTTAAAAGGTTTCGGTTTTAATTCTTTGGACTGGTCTTCTGATGCCTTTGGACGATCTGAGCTTTGCCTAGTTTTTAAATTTGATGATTTTACAAAGGATTTAATGGATAGATCTTGTTTTAAGAGAACTTTGTGATTTATTACAGATTTAGATTGGAAAAATAATCAAGGAAATCTGATTCGGAAACATAAAGCTTTAAGCCGACATTCTTTTCAAATTTTATTGATTCAAATGTACAATCAGCTTGCAATATTCCATTATTTTATTTTTAATAAACGAAAGTGATCAAAGTTACCTTCAATTTTAAAATAAAAATATTTTTGATAAGAATATATAAACTTCTAGAATTCCATATTCTTAATTATTAAAGTGCTAAGATAAATTAAGCATTTTTGTCCCCTTTGGGGAAAAAAATTATTTAATTTTAATGAGATTTAAATATCCTAATTTTTTACTAAAAACATCACATCCGAAGGGAAATAATTTCTTCGTAAAAGAGAATCAAGAACATTATCGTTTGCCTATATTTTGAAATAAATTTCATTTCGCAAAACTTTAAGTATCTCGTAACAAAAAGAAGTGGACTTACTATACCACTTTGAAAAAACAGTTCAAATGCTTTTTTCCAAATGTTACGAAATAATCTGATTTAATTTTAATTACTAATTTATTTGATTATTAAATTAATGTTTCTAATTTAAAGTTTATTAATGAATATCTCAACCTTGCACCTCGTTATTCTGAACCATGGTTAAGTGACGAAGACAGCATTATAGTTCTGGTACTATCTTTTCTTGAATTCAAACCCTGTGCACTATGAAGAATTGGAAACCAAATTCTATTTAAAGAAAAGCAGTCTCAATTTTCTATACGACAGTATTTGATGGCATCGGGATTTGAACTCTCGACTCACTAATAGGGAAGCTCGCGGTTTTAGCACAAAAGGAAATATATACCTTAATTTATTATTGAACATAATCGAAAAATTTTACAAAAGTAATAACACTAAGAATTGTTTTTTCTTTTATTTAAAATGAAGTCATATAACCCCCCATAAAACAGTATTAGCTACTATAGTTGTAATTGCAGCTGGCTTATAAAATATTTCTTCAATAAAATATAAATGTGGGTTTTGATTACTAATCAAAAGTGATTTCCCATTTAAAAAAAGTCACGAAAAAACTTCTCATAAAATATCCATATCTTAAATAATATTCTTTTTCATAAGAATGTGCTAATTTTCGAGAATATTTATTCCATTCTATTTTAAATTAAATTGCATCTAGACATACATTAGAGCAG
Organism: Nephila pilipes; assembly: GCA_019974015.1. Lineage (NCBI taxonomy): Eukaryota > Metazoa > Arthropoda > Arachnida > Araneae > Nephilidae > Nephila > Nephila pilipes. The sequence continues at coordinate 739,622 of BMAW01021878.1, forward strand.
AAAGGGAAATTAACCCTTTAAAATGAACTGTTTTTAGTAAAAGTTTATATATCGTCATAATCTCTTAATATCACTATGAATTCAAAATAGAAAAACATTCAAGTCTGCTTCTCAATATAGATTAATGCATATAAAAACAGAATTTATAAATTGAGAAATAATTTCAGTAATGTCTTGTAGTCTTATAAAAGAACTTTCTTAAAAAAAAACTTTTGTTTGTAATAATTACAGTAATGCACCGGATGTGTAGAAATGTATGAAAAACAATTTCTCTCATCATTTCTATCAAAGAAAAGATTTCTTCAAAATCTATTAGAATGAAAATCTTTTCTCAAAAAAGTGGAATTTAATCTCTAACTTTTAAGAACTGCGAGTGTTTGCTTATATATATATATATATATATATATATATATATATATACGTTTCTCTAAAAAGTTATTTAGTGTTAATGGAATTTGTGAAGAAAAATAAGAATTTTTTAAACTAAAGCTTTCATTTTACTCTAAAAGACTTTATGGACTACATCTTGCCAATTCTTTATCTTGTTCTTGGCTTATTTGGATTTCAGGCACTTTAAAAGCATTATTTTCTATATTTGTTGTAAATTTTCTTTACGTGGAGATTCCTTATTTTATTTTTATCTAACAGCATTAACTGTAAGGAAGTTGTTTAAGTAAGAAACTCGTTTTAAATCATCTATTTCAAATAAAATGTATCTCCTAATATTTTAAATTATCCATATGCGTTTAATGCAATTTAAATAAATTTACTATTCAATTTTATTTTAAACTTCAGTATTATTTATATACAAAGAAACATATGGTTATCTTATACTTTAATTGATAGGATAATGGATTTTAAAGCCTATTCAATTTATTTTAGTATTTGCACATCTTTAGTATGTTACGAACATAACATTTTCATTCGTAAAAGTTTTGAAATGTACTAATGCATGGCAACTTAATACATAACATTCATGATTTTCCGTTAATTGTTAAAGAATCCAAAATTAAATAATTTCATTATCAAATTTTAAACAGAGATTTCAAAAATAATGTTATGATCTTTAATTTTTCCAAGTATTGTGAACAAATCTGATTTTTTTTTCCTTCAAAGTATTCCATAAACTGTCATCAATAGTTCGTAAAGCATCAGAATTTTGGAATGATTTGAGCTTATATGAATAAGTCAGGAGGAAGAGCCAAGAATAATTGTTTTAAAAATGAAAATTCTTTTAAAAGATTTTTGTTCGGTTATTGTATATTGCATATATTGCAGACTACAGTAGACGAACTTCCTATGTGGAACAATAATCGTTGAAGATGACATTATCTCAGTTGATGTGTCTCTCTTTTCAACCAAAATCACAGAATGACTTCTGAAATTTTGATTCGAAATTCAATAACTCCTATTATTTTAAACTAAGACCTTTGGATACTTAAATCTTGAGTTTGCAACTTTCTTTTAACTCAGTTCAACACTATTCTTCTCCTTCTTGTCAGAAGAATTTTAAGAAGAGATTGCGTGTGTAGAGAGACCGAAACAAAATTTAAAAAAACTGAAGTATTTATTCCTCAAAAAAACTGAAGGGATTTTTAAGGTTAATGTCATAAATGCAATTTTAAATTTTCCTGCTTAAGAACTTATTGAAATTAATTCCACAACGTCGAAAATTTGTAACGATCCACATTAAATTCGAAAAAGGAATTAATCACTCCGGATTAAATTTTTTAATCAATTTCTTGAACTTCGTTCTCAAAAACAATTGAATTATAAATAATTAGCCCTATGGAATCAGGAAAGCTTCCATCATCTCAAATTTAATAAAGATTAAGCTATTCTTCAAGTATCGTAAAGACTGCAGTATCCTGATACAAAAGTCTTAGAATGACATTTTGTGAATTCAAGATAGAGTCACCTAAATATATTTTTGTAGAGTGCTGGCTCTCAAAGAAACTAGATGACGAGAAAATTCTAGGAGTGGGTTGTGAACTCAAGTTAAATTTTTTCGTCTTATGATTGCCCAAAATACTTCAATCCATTGTCTAAGACCCATCGTTCTGCTCTTGAGTGAAATAATACAATATGAGATTTAGACATCAGCATTATCTATACTTATTCTTAAAATCAGATTCAATATGTAATTCCAACCAACAGTATTTAAAACCCCTGTACATGGTTTCCGTTTCAATAATAAGGGTAGTATAGTATCAATAGTAAGTGTATCATAAAGGCTTAATAATTACTAGAAAAGCGCCGAAATATCTGGATAAAATTTATTCTGGATATTAATTTATCCTTTTTTGCATTATAGCTATTAAGTTATATCTATTAACATTGGTTTCGGGAAGCCGTAGATTGAAGTAATACACACTATGGAGAGAATAAAGTTCAATTTTCTGAGTTTTACAATGAAGGCCTTTGAAAGGTCAAAAAACGCTGGAAGAAATACATGATTCTAGATGACTATGAGGGTAAGTCATAAAAACAGTAAATAAAAATTGTTTTAATCTCAATTAGCTGTAATAACAAAACTTTACGATATTGCCAGTTACTTCAATCTACTGCTACCTGAAACCAAACAAATCTGCATTAATAGCTATAATTTACAACATTATGTACTTACAAATCAGTTAATATGCAGAATATATTTTATGCAGATATCTTGTTGTCTCTTAATAATAATTAAAAACTTTACAATAATGCTCATATACTATCAATCACAAATCATAAGACAAAATTCTTAAATTCAACATTTTATATAACAAGAGACGTGTCATCCTAACTATTTCGAAACTATTTTGAGATAAAGTATCAAATTCTTCTGCAAATTTCAAAATATTTGACCATCTTCAATACAACATATATATTTTTAGTCTACCTCGAGCTGTTTTCGAAGTGAATAATTTATCCTGGAGCGGTCTCAGCTGACTGCTGTCTGAAGTTTAAAACCTTTTTTCCTATCCCTTTTTCGAAGAACCTTCCTTCCTATCACATTACGAAACTAAGTATTTGCTCTGTGACAGGACGTCATGACTTTTCCGTGACAACTGGATTTCCATGTCATTAAGTGATATTCTACTCCTTAGATTCTGAGTTTAATAACTAAATATATGAAACGTGAATGCGAAGTATCTTTACATACTTCACTTTTTAGGTTATAATCGGTTAATGTTACTTAACAACTAAGTACACAATTTTTACAGAAAAAATATACCAATATCCAGTACATTTTATCTTCATTTTTACGCATATTTAAATGTGCAGTTTCTTCTCATTTGAATCAATCCGGTTTTATTCCTATGGGACCAAAGTGGTCATAGTTACGAATTCCAACATCGGAAGAGTTCATGCCGAGAAACAGTTGCGGGGTTTAGTTGCACAAAGATCCAATAATAATGATTGTTATTTATTTTGATCCATGGAACCGCCATAGCCTAACGATCATGGTCGCGACCTCGTAGTCGTTGTTGTTTTCGTTGAGTCGTTGGTTCAAGTCACGATGGCACAGAAAGTCCGCCGTGTAGTGAGGCTGAGGCATGTTGAATCTTACGGGGCTCCATTTGATCCCGTTTACTTAGTGAGGAAGCTTGGAGAAAGGGCTGCCAAATCAGGCGATGTCCTTTTCACTTGACCGAGATTCAGAATTACGAGATTCGTCTCCAACAGCCTTCTTGTTTCTTTTAAATGTGATGTTAATAAGCAATCATTCAATCAAAATATTTTAGGTGATCTGTTTCCAATGTGGTTAATTTACCAATGTTGCCTCGCCTATCACTCGCGGTGATATCAAGTGACCTTACTTGGAAGAATAAGAATATTTTTGTATGATGCTGAGTACATAAGAATTTGACTTGCAGGGGAGCACTTGTAAGAGGGTACTGAGTTTGGTACTTGTTCTTGGTATGCAACTTCCCAGATAAACGCGTTATTTGGATCCTAGAAAATTTTTATTGTCTTGATTTAATTACTTCAGTCTAATCCTTATTTATTTACTTCAATCTAATATCTTTTATTATTCATTTCTATCACTTTTATTGTTGTAACAAAATGTTAAGAAAGACACAAGAATCCTTCAGCTAATTATTTATGCGGAGTGATTTCTAACAATGACATCTGCACATTATGTTAAATTCAATCTCAATGTCATGGAAATTAGATTTGTTTTGTTTTCATTAACGTCGCCTAAGAGGGATGTTGACGACAGTCCTCGTAATGTTGGATCATAATCAAATGCCAAGACACTTGAGATTGTATAGTTCGCTGTACAAACTTCTACGTCATACTAGAAAAGATTTACCTAATTAAGCCAGGTTTTGGTCGTTTTATGTTAAGTTTTTAACATAAATTTAAATATCCATTTGTGTTTCAGCGAAAAGTTATGTATTAAACTTGCTGCATTCTCCATTATTCCTCAAGATGAATTTAAGATGGTGCGCAAATTGGGAGAGCGGGGTGTCATTAAAGAGGTGTGCTAACGGCTAACAGCCCTCGTGTTGCTTTTAAGCGTGACGTTAATACACAATTTTAATCCACAAGACAGATCGTTACTGAAATCTAGAATCGAACATGTGTTTTGACATGGACATTGCCGATTTCGAAACTCATAACCATGAGCCCTCTGCTATCACGATTGCATTGAAGTACTCGTATAAAGAGGGAGGTATCTGGTCCTTGTCGTCCGATCAAAGCTCTAAATTATGCATGGGGATCCACTAATAATCAAAAGTTAATTCGAAGCAATCGACCATTTTATCCCTTATAAATCAGATTCCGGTGTTTATGTCCTATACTTTAACATAAAATGTTAAGAATTAATTAGTGTTAAAGCAAAAATATTGCACATTTAATGAATTCTAATTGAATTCTTAAATTAAATAATGCAGTGTGTGGTGTTCAAATGTCTGTGTTTTAATCACCTGAACCTACACATATTGATGTTAAAACATTTTTCTCTCTGAAAAATATTCTGAGTTACTCTTTTCTTAGCGTTAGATAAAGACAGACTTAAGTAAAGTTGTATCTTTACCTAGTCATTTAAATGCAATTATTCAACAAAGGCAATGACACAAACATTTTGCTTGCTGCTTTAAAAATATTCCATGAACAATAGACCCATTACTTTAGAACACACCCTGTCTTTAAGGCGTTTCCTTTCCTTTGTAAGGTAACTTTTCGACAAAAAAAAAGGAAAAGAAATTCTTCGAATCGAAAGAAAATTTAAATGGGTACTTAAAGAGAGGTTCAAGATTCTTAAATAAAATCATTGAAGCAGTGATAACAATTGCAGCGTAACGCACTTTAAAGGTTTTGCTTCAAGAATTTGAATCTAAACCGCTTACGTAGAGACGTTTAAAGATATATAGTTAAATGCAAGTCTTATTTCTAAACGCGGAGGGGCTCAGTTATGACACTTTTCTAAGAAAAAATGAAACAAGTTAGTGAAATGTAAGTCTTTAATTGCTTCCTTTTCACGGTACATATGAAGCGTTTTCAAAAACTTTTTTTTTTTAATTTTAAAATTACTTTATCTGCAAGTATCATATTTGATCCTCATTTCTTTTTTACCTTCTAAAAACATCAAAATATTTTTCGAAGTGAAACTCAAACCATTAGAGAATGATTACAGGACATTAAATAGAAATGACACTCGTATAACAACAATTTCAAAAGAAAATGTGTTTATGAAATTTTTGGAACTGGATCGATATAAAAGATACTCTTTTAATAGCACCCCTTAACTTCAATATATTTTGTCATGATAAATTATTTAAAGTTTAAATAATCGTTTGTCATTGTTTTATTCTTCATGTGTGTGTGTTTGCTGACTTGGGCGCTATCCCATGAAACAAAACGGTCCAGTATAGAATGACTCACAAAAAAAATTGTTCAGCTAATAGCAAAAATTCGATTATTTGGCGAAAAGGTTCTCGCTACTGTTTTTTGGATTTCACAGGGTATCGTGCACGTCGAATCTCTTCATGAACAACGCACAATTAATGCGGTATACGACTGTGAAGAAGGTTAAAGCAGCATATCGGTTCAAAAAACGTTCCGTTGCGATCCATATAATGTTCTCCTTCTCCAGGGACAATCCAATATCTCACACAGCTCATGTAACACAAGAAAAATTAAAGATGCTTCTCTGGAAAACATTCGAATATCCTCCCTATAGTCCGGATTTAGAACTTTCGGACTACTTTTTATCTGGACGCCTCAAAAATGCTTTAAGTGGTAAAAGATTTTCATCGAGTTTTGGTACTCAATTGGCTCAGTAAGCTTCCGACTTCTTTTTATCAGATACAGAGGTAAAAAAAAAAAAACCAATACGTTCGAAAAAATATGTAGAAGTTAAGAAAGGAGGATATATAGAAAAATTATACTATACAATTTAGTGGATGGGTAGAATTTTTGTTAAAATCTTTTGAAAAAATCTCATTTATATTTGAACCATCACCATAAAAGTACTTTCTTCTAACTAATTTTAATGGAAAATACATTAGTTAGTGGCTTTGGTGTCGAGAAAATATTACTGTTAGTCCATTACAGTGACTATGCGTAACACATTAAACATAATTATTGGGTAAGCACAAATTCCTGTCAACAAATATTTCTCTCCGTGTCATCACATACAATCTTTTCAAGGAAATTACTATCGTCTGTTTTTAATTTCGCTATTTGTCATCTATTCTAAATTACAGGAGCAGTAATTTTATTCGTTGTTACATAACCACCTGTTATTGTTGATTTAATGTTTAGTGTTAAATTTATTTGTATACAAATAACCGTAAATTTTTATATTTAAAAGAATTTTAAATGTTTATATCATTTTAATACCATCTTTAGTATCATGTTTATTTGAATTCTAGTTTCTCATGCTTGACTGTATAATATATCTAATGAAAATAAGAATCAGTTCACATTTGATTGCGTGGTAAAGGATCATTATATGTTAAAATTTCTCCTATCCTAAAGTTTTACATAGATACTGTAAGCAATACTGGAAGGGGGAAATGTGATATTCATCGAATTTCTGCTATTATCTGTACAAATAAAACCTAAAAAAAATTTATGTGTAAAAGGAGGTTAATAAATGTTGAACACTTAGATTTTTTTTTTCATAAAATTTAGATTTAAATCAAAAACTACTCATGACCGCAGTAGCCTATTGGCCATGGAAAACCGAGGCTCAAAATCACGAGTTCCGTCGCCATTAACCCTCGTGTTGCGTTTCAGTGCGACAGTAATGAACAATCAAGTGTTCATGGTCGCGGACTCGCAGGCGGCGTTGTTTTCGTGGAGTCGTGGGCTCGAGCCTTGATGCCACTAAAGATCTGCCGTGTAGCGGAGCTGATGCACGTTAAGTCTTTCGAAGCTCCAAGTCTTCCTGTTAGCATGGTTAGAAAGTTTCGATAGGGAGTTGCAAGCTCGGGTGTCGTCCTCGCCGCTTGATCGAGGGACAAAATGACGAGTTTAGTTTAGTTTAGTTTTTATTAACGTCGCACTAGAAGCAACACGAGGGCTATCGGCGACGGACCTAGTAATTTAGAACCACGGTCAAGTGACGAGGACGACACCTGAGCTGGCACCCCCCCTCTCCTAGCATCCACACCACGCCAACGGGAGGACTTTGAGCCCTGAACAGATTTAACGTGCATCAGCCCCGGCTACACGGTGGGTCTTTAGCGGCCAAGGATCGAACCCGCGACTGAACGAAAACCGCCGGTCGCTAGTCCACGACCTTGACCATTAGGCTACCGCGGCCCCTCAAAATGACGAGATCCATCACCGATAACCCTCGCGTTGCTTTTAGCGCGACGTTAATAAACAATCACACCACCACCAATCAAAAACATCTCTAATGGTAATGATAATGCAAAGAACATATTTTTTTAAATGTTTGTTCAGAGAAATGCTGCTTTTTAAGTATATTTGTAACATTAAACTAAGGTGAATTTGAATATTATATATTTAGTAAATCAGCTTTTTTAATGAAAATACATGTCTAGGTTTACGAATTTTAAATTATCTTTTGAAACATGAACCACGTTAATATTGTCTCCTATTGCTAGATAATTTCCTTACAATAGTTTCAGTAACAAATACTGGTAATTACGATTTACATAATAATTGCCTTTTATACGATTTAATTACGAAATTTGGGTGGAATGATAATTCCTAAATGTATATGTAATTCCTGAATTTATTTATAATCTATTTGTACGTTTTTAAATTTTTTTTTGTTATGATAAACTCACAAGAGACGTGTTATTAGAACTCAAAATCTCTTTTTACTCATCAAAATAAATTTATTTGATAGTATGGTTGGGAGGTTAACAGAACAACTCTACAACGTAACATACAATTTCAAGATTATTCAAGCTGTAATTGAATAATTCAGGCGAAGGGGAAAACTATACTAATTCTAAAATCTTCGCATTCCAATTTAATCCATGTAACCATTACAACGATGGTTGACGCACCTAAGAAATTCGTTAAAGTACAATAATACAAAATGCAGTTCATTTCATTCATTTTCTTATTTGCATAAACAACTTCAAAAAAAGAATGTGTATTCTTTGAAATAAATTCAATTGATATAATAAGATGTAATCATACTTCCAAAATCAAGTAATTACAAATAAGAATGTAACATCAAATATCTGTTGTCATTCATCAATGTACAATAATTCCGAATATGTTATGTTAGATTATAGCGAGATTTTTTTTAAAAATCTTAAAATAATTAAATTAAATTAATAATTATAATGCTTCAAAAATTCGATAAGAAATTAAGATTAGGCAAGAAAATTAAATATATGACAACTATTGAATATTCACATTAAAAATATTTTAAGCTTAATAAGGAAACTTAAATTTGTTATTGATTTCAAAATTAAATTTTTTCATTATATTAAGCAAGATTCTTTTCCAGAAGCATTTACAGTATTTTAATGCGGCAGTTATTAAGTTAAAACAAATCAAAGAAGAAGCCGAAAGAATCAGTGGATTATGGGAAAAAATGTAAGGTATAATTATGGAGACTTACAATATTTTTCCACATAATTTACAATTTTAAGATTTTATTACTCTTAACATACAAATAGTTTTAAGGTAGTCTGATAAAAACAGAAAAGCTCATACATCAATATTAAAACCTGTAATTTATACACTTTAAATTAGCGCGAGCATCTTAAATTATGCATTTATGGAGGAAAATATTTCTGTATGTATTAAGAACTTTTTATTTATATATCTTGATCACTTTTACAAAAATATTTCAGGTAATTAGGATTCGGAATATATGAACCAATATAATCAATTCCTAATTATTCATAATAAGAAATATTCCTGTTTATTTATAAAGTATTTGTTTTCTGTAGCTATTATTTGAAAAGGCCCTTTTTAGAAATAAAGGAATAAAATCTTATGAGTTTTAAAAACAAATGAAGTACTAACACACACATCAAAAGTCAAAAAGGTTTTCTCAAAAGTTTTTATTCATTAGATACATAATCAATGCTGTAAACGCATTAGAACTCTTAGATATTTTACTGCAATTGTTTTAAAATCAGACCACTTAAAAACAAGATTTTCTGTATTTTCCATTTTTAGAGTAAACTTATTGCATATGATAATAAGCAGACGAATAACTTCAAAGCAGACGATCTCTCAAATGAACTTCAGACGGCGCGCCGTCTAAGTGTTATGAATAATTGTCATCTTCCCTTTTATGTCCTTCAATTTTCTGAGAAAACGAGAAAAAAATCGCTACAATAATTAAAATATTAATGTCAAACCTCTTTTATTTAATTGTGATTAGGTTCAGTAGAAATAAAATATAAAATTTCGAGATTATTAATAATTTGCTCTAAATTAGGTAAATTTGGAGAAAAACGAGGAAAATATGGCTTTGAGAAGTCTTTGAAGTATTGGAAGGATCGCCAAAAACGGAAAAATATCATGAGTTTTTCGTGAAACTTCTAAAAGTTACAAAGCGACTTGTAAAAGAGCATGATCTTCTTTCAATCGAGGTACTGTATCAATATTTGCAGACATCCTCGGATTTTGGATGTTTTTGAATCTGTCAAGCCTTTTAAAGTAAATTTATTTTAAGAGAACTGTCAATAAAAAGTTCTCATCTATGTGTACAGAGCTTTTAGGCATAATATTAGCCAATGGGAACAAACTGAAAAAAAAAACAGTTTCAAATAAAAAAAATGGTTCAACATTAAAATCATTAAATTTTCCCCTGCAAAGAGAACGATGGCACATATCTAAATATACTACTTTGGAACAATTCTTTTTTTTTCCTTGAGAGAGAAATATGTTCCATATTTCATTGCTTACTCCTTAAGGGCAAATTAATTTTTAACCGTTTTCCATTAAGGTGAAAAACAACATTAATAATGAATGCCACTAAATTTTAAGTACGTTGTGTATGAATGATAAAGTAATAACTGTCTTGCGATCTAATGAATTTATAATAATGGAACAATTTTCCAGTCCGAAAATGCATTCCAAATTTTGGTTCTTTCCTTTAAAATATACGATAGAACTTATCGATCTCCGCCATTTTGATACATAATTCCCACTCTGGATCATGAGCTCGTAGCCGGCGTTGTTTTCTTCGAGTCATAAGTTCGAGTCCTGATGCTACTAAAGCCTCTCCGTGTAGCAGGGCGAATTCACGTTAAATCTGCCAAGGCTACAATTCTCTTATCAGGATGGCGTGGATGTTTACAGAGGAGTTAAGTCAACTCAGGTATCATTCATATCACTTGACCGAGATTTAAAATGATGAGGTCTGTTGCCAACAGCTCTCATGTGTCTTCACATAATTAATGTGACATTAATTAACAATCCTTCATTGAAAAACCATCTCTAGCTTTTTATATCGTAACGTAAAACTGTAATAACAAGATAATGTGTGAGTGCTTATTAATAACGCACTGAAAAGAAAACGGGGAGGGAGGCTATTGGCGACGGACCTCGTCATTTTGACCCTCGATCAAAAGGACACCTAAGCTGGTACCTCCCTCAACAAACTTCCACATAACGCCCTCGGGAGGACTTGGGACCTCGACAGATTTAACATGCATCAGGCTCCTCTCCATGGAGAGTAGAACTACAAGAGAATTATTGATGAGACGGGTCACGGCCAAGAGAGCGAGGACGACAACTGAGCTGAAAGACCTCTCTCCTAATTTCCCCATCATGCCATTGTAAAAGCTTTGAGCTTGGTCAGATTTAAATGCATTATCCCCCCCCCTTACACGATGATTTTCTGAAGGATGACACCTGAAGAAGCAGCCTTTTGGTTATTAGACCGTTATCATACCCTCCTCTATCGCGACCCTTAAAATTCAAACAAAGATTGCTGCGATGTAAGAATTTTATTTAGTTTAGTTTGAATAAACGTCTACGTAGAACAGCACATAATAAATATTAGCTCGTACTTTTTAATACGGTCAAGTGAAGAAATCAATACTTGAGTTATTGTTTATCTTCAGCACCACAGGAGGACATTGAGACGTGGTTTCATTTAACATTTCATTCTCCACATGGTAAGTTTTTATTTGAGTTAGGAATTAAACCTTTGACTCCACTTGATGTTCGTCAGAAATAGAGTAGTGATCTTGACCATTAGATGACCTCTAGAATTAATGGCAGAAGCGCGTTAAATATGTCATTCAGCTGTAAGTCCTCACATTGATTTGGTGTGGAAGCTAGAACAATGGAGTTCTAGTTTAAGTTTTGACCTCATCATCTGACTGTAGTTCGATCTGTGAGTCGTATTATGTAAATTAAGCTTTGGATTGTGAGCACAGAATTAGATTGATTGGTTTTATTAAAGTCGCACAAACAGTAGTTCGAAAGCTATTGGCGATGGACCTCGTAATTTTGAACCACTGTCAAGAGACAAAGCCGACACCTGAGCTGACACCTCCTTCTTCAAACTTCCATCCCATGCTAGCGGGAGATTTTGGGAGAGTCGGTAGATTTAACGTGATTCAACCCCGCTACACGGTGGGTCTTTAGTGACAACAGGACTCGAGCCCACGACTCGAAGAAAAAAAGCCCACTACGACTTCACGCCCATGAGGACTGGGCTGCCACGACCACATTAAAGAAAAGAAGAAATCCTACATATAAGAAATGTAAATGATACTGAACAAATAAACTATCAGTTACATCACGTTTTACTTAATACAAAAAAAAATATACTTTTTGTTTAGAAAGCCTGCATTTTTTATCTATCACATCATCAACTAAAATATACTAATGAAAAATAATTTAATAATCTGAGAAATTTCGGTATAGCATCAAAGAAAATTCAAAATAAAATTTTTACTTTGGTTTTAACTTTTAAAGTAAAAATGTCGAAATATCTTACATTACAAAATAAATGTTAAAATAAAAATCATAAAATAATAACAAGTGAAAAGCATTTTTCACTTTCACGTTCAAAATTTTAATATATTTTTAACTATATGCATTTAATACTTAAAAGTGAAAAAAAAAATTTAAGTCAATCATTTCTCAGTAGATTACATTATAATTCGGAACAACAGATTTTTCTGAATCAAAGACAGTTCAAAACGCGAGGATTTTTTATTTTGCTCGTTCAAAACAGAAATCTCAAAATAATATGTTTACACCAAAAATAAAGGTAAAAAGAAAAAAAATTAAATACAAAAATAAAACAATAGGAAATGCAGTTCGTGAAATAAAATATTGGGAAAAAACATTTTTTGAAAAGAGTTGTCCTTCATTCGATGAATTCTCGGGAGAATAAAAAATCGATTTCTGTTTCAACTCGTTGAATTTTATTTTAAGATATCGCTAAAAGAACATTCGCTCTGGAGTAGAATTAGATACCGTTATTTCTTAATAATTGAAATCAATATTCTCGGTATAATGCATCATTTATAGTATGCTATTATACTCAACAATTTAAACTCTTATTTTTTATGAAAGTACAGCAATAGTTCTTTAATCCGACATTCTATGGATCGGCACGTTCCATAATCAGATTCCTGTAGATTTGCTTTTAGATTTTTCTTGTGGATTCAGGAACTTGTTGACTTTGACCACCAGGTCGTTGCGCAGTGATATTGTGAATCTTCTATTTTCCTTAAATAGAACAAAATTGGATTGAAGCCGTTGATAGAATATTCCTTATAAATTTCTTTCTGAGCGAACCTTAATACTTAAAAAATTTGGAAAGTATTTAAGAGAGAGAGAGTAATAAGTATTTTTTTAAAAAAAATTATAACATTTTCTTAAGTTTCTGAGAATTTAATGTATAATTTCAAATTTTATGTAATCTCTTAGTTTGTGAAAACTGAAAGTTCATTAATTAGCAAATGAGGTCAGCTCAAAGTAAATCTTTTATTATATTACTTTACACTGATGATATTTTCGGGTATTAAGTATTTGCGATGCGAATCAACAATAATTATTTTAAGGTGAGCTTTTGAGATACCAATGTTGGAGAAAAAACGTTTTATTCACTTCGAAGTGTTTGTAGTAAAAATAAATACATTTCAATTCCCCTGAGAAAAAATTGAGCAATCACTAATCAAAAAAAAAATTTCTTTAGATATTTTGTAATAAAGGAACACAGCGAATTAGTACTATACTCCTACTCAGATATAAAATATTTAAGATATTAAAAATCTATTTGTGTTACGCACCCAATAATGCACTCCTTTAATTTATTCCAAGTTAATAATCTAACTACGATGCTTAATTTTTTTTTAATTTCCTCGTTTCTTTGAAAAGAATATACTGTCCGTTCTTTGTATCTCTATATTTCATTCATTATTACCCTTTCTATAAATACTTTATTCCCTACAAAATTTATATTGAATTTTTTTTCTTTAAAATTTATTTAATTTCAATAATAATTTCTTTTCTTTATTTGTTTAAATGTCTTTTAACACCTCTGAGACGACTTGTATCACCGACTTGTACACGACGTTTATTATTTGTAGCTGTCGTGCACCATAGAGGGTATTCCACTGACTGTTGGTTTAGAAGAAAATTATTGAAAATAAAGAAGGGAAAAGATATACAGGTAACATGACGTCTAGAATGTGGACCATGTCCATTTTTTTAATGTAACACGTTGTTACCAAAATTAAACTTTCCAGCCAGTTTAAATTAATTTCTTCTTAAATTAATTGTTTCAATATTGGAAAAGGAAGTATTTTCAAAATTTTACGTTAAATGCTTACAAAAATATGCTTTCCATGTCGATAAAAGTGAACCTTTTGAATTTTCTGGAAAAAAGTTATAGAAATTTGTTTAATTAAATGTATTGTAATGTAATATTTCTTAGCAAACAATTGAAAAAATAATTATTTAATCAAATAAAACTTATATATATTTACGAGTTTTGTCTAAATTTCAGAAATATAGGGACACATTATTTTTAAGAAAGTATTTCAATTTTCTTACAACTTCTTTTCCATCCAGTCACCTATTGTTCATTTTTCTTCGTGTAATACAAAGCAGCGTCACAAAGGACAAAAAGAACAAAATAAATTGGAAAACAGAATAAATTGGATATAGGATTATAACACTTCTTATACGCGAACTGTGTCTACTTGTAGCATCTATATGCACAGACATTTTAATTGCCAAAATTATTAGCAATATTTCGCAAAAAAATACAAAAATAATTCATCTATATTTTTGAAGTCATAAAATACGATATCGAAAGCTTTTCAAATGTATAACATTGATTTATTAAAATGCCAGACTTTTCGCTCTTACGATAAGAATCCTAATCACTTTGAATAGGCAATTCGGAAAGTATTATATTTATTTCGCTGATCTTTTGTTACAAAAACGATTTAATGTACATTCATTTTTAATACTATTATGCCTGAGAAATAAGTGTATTTGTTTGAAAAAATTATTTCAAAGGTATTTAAATTACTAAAATAACGCTAAAATTATTAAATTACATAAATGGTGCTAAAAGCTTGAAATCAAATTAAATTGACAATATTAAGCTGTTATCAAATTCTTCTCTTCTTAATCAACCTCTGAATAATACAAATTCATTGATTATTGAGGTAACAAACAAAAAAAATCATGTATTTCTTATTTAGAATCAACCAGGTCCAGATAATAACTTCTTATAAATTGTTGACATTAACTTTGAAAAAATGGCGTAAAAACACAGCTTATAATTTGTATACATATTTTTTGTATAAACATAAATATAATAGATTTCATAAATTATTGCTATCACCAGTTGTAAGTCCTTAACAACACTAGAATACACTGAAATTCATTTAAAATTGAGACGAATAAAATTCAATATCTTTTCGAATCTTCAAATAAATTATACAAATAATTCTCTTGTATTTTGTGATTAAAAGTATTTTTTTAAATTCTAAAATTTAATAAAATAAGCAAAAGAATTTATATTAGTCCATATCAGTTATCTCAAAACTTAATCAAATGAAAACGTATTTCTTTCATATGGGAACTACAATTAGTATTTATGGAAACTTAGTAATAAAAATTAGCAATTAAAATAGTACATCATAGAATATGAGGTAATAATACATCATTGTCAACCAAACTTAAATAAAACAATATAAACCCTAAACATGTCTAGAAAATTCTGACTGTTGGTAACTTTCCTTCCAAATCATTTTAAAACATAAATAAAATAATAACTTAACACTTACTTCGATCATAATTCATAAAAGCCGCCTCGGCGCTTCCAATACTCCACGCAAGAACACCTGTCAAAACCATCAACCAACCTCTCATCGCAAGAACTCCCATAGTTCTTCCAAAAAAACAAACCAGTTCCAATGAGCTTGAGGGAACACCCCGAAAAATTGCCCCTTTTTCTATATAAAAAGAGCAAAAAAATATCTTATTCGTCCCTGAAATCTGTATTAATCGTTCTCCGTCCCTGTCTCCACACGGAACGTCGACTGACGGGAGAGTTGTCCGATGGAAAAGAGTCGGTAGGAGTCTAGAAACACGTGACTGGCTCACGTGTTAGCGACCACTGGCTGCTGCGTCTCTCTCTCCCTATCGGAATGCTCTTGGTGTTCTCTAACGGTAAATGGCTCGGAGAGGAGCGTGCTCTTGTAGTTAAAATATTTGGCGACGCTTTTTGGAGGGCTTGGCGAAATGTCCCAAGTCCCGTGGGTGGTGGTGTAGGTTTAAAAAAGGGAATTATAAATGGGAGATTGGGTTTCAGAGACTTACGATTCCATTTTTATTAAAGTTGTGCGTATCAGAAAAATAAGATTTTATTTTTCTGAAATTTCAATTAAAAAATTTATTTTATTGTATGCAACAGTATTAGTAGTCCTTCTTTGAGACTTGGAAACTTTCTAGATCCCAAGAACAGAAATTAAAGGTCTTTCAAACTACGTGTCTCAAAAAGATTCTTAAAATATACTGGCTAAATTAAATTTCAGATTAATTGTATAACAAAATATCTACAAAACTTATTTCCACCAAGTTGAAAAACAAAGTTGGATGGATTGGACATGTACTTAGAATGCTATCAAATGATAACACAAGAATTACTCTGACATGGGTACCAGATGGAAAAAGAAATAGAGGAAGACCAAAGGCCACATGGCGCTGTAAGGTCGTAGAAGAGAGGAATTTTTTTTAGAAGGCCAAGTAGGAAAGTACTCGGGAGGCAGCGTTGGATCGGGTTTCATGATGTATACCTGTTGTGGTCTCATGACCAGGTTGATGTGACGAGAACTGATGATGATGATGTCATAAAAATTTATGAGTTTCTTACAAAATTCATATTATTTGAATGTTTAAAATGTTATCCTATTTTCAATGATGAAATACTTCTCTTTATAATGAAATCGTTTTAATATTCAGAATATTTAAAGGGGAAAGAGTTTTATGAAAATTAATCAAAGAGATGTTTTAAGGGATTTTTACGATTATTTTTTTGAATTTGAGTTACAGTTGGCAAAATAATTATTTGTTCAAACTCTAATATTTTTAAAAAATTTTGTTAAATGAAAACAAATATTTTGCAAAAAAAAAGGTCTTGATATAATATATTTATCATACGTTTTAGACTAAACACCAAAAGGATTGATGAAGTTTTTAAAAAAGTTTCTAACCGGAAAAATAGTTTAAAAATTTCTTACAAAAACGTCTTTGTAAGTTCCTCAGCAAAATATGTACTACGTTTATAATATTGATGGTTGAAAGGATTATTTACATAGTAGAGCTATAAATAGTTGTTAAATTCATATAATTTTTTTTATTTCTGACATTTTATCTGGGTTTTTTTTTCCTGAAGTAAATGAGAATGGTACCTAAAATTAGCGAGATATCTCTAGACATGAGAAACCATATCATTGAGCTCCATAAAAATGCAAAATCATACCAAGAAATTGGAAAAGTAATTAAATTACCGAATACAACTGTTCATACGTGGTGAGAAATATAAGAGAATTTAATACATTGAAAATAAACCCTGATCAGGACGTCCCAGAAAATTAACAATAACAGTAAAAATAAGTGTTGTTCAAATTGCCTTAAATTTTTTTTCCTATGGATTCAGCTCAAATAGTTACTTTCTAATATCAGAGTAACTCCACAAACAATAAGAAATGTTTCCCAAATGCGGGTTTTAAAGGAAGAACCTCAAGGAAAGAGCCATTCAAAAGTGAAACAAACAGGAGAAAACGCCTGGAATTTGCTTTGGTCTGCAGAAATAAACCAATGGATTTTTCAAAAACAGTGATTTTTTTTTTTTTTTCTGATGAGGTAAACTTCAAATTTTCTCTCCACCGAGCATTCAAAAAATTTGGCTTAAAAATAAAATTACTTCATGTCCGAAACATATACTCCTATCTCTTAAAAATGGTGGGGTAAATGTTATGGTTTGGGGAAGTTTGGCTTCTAATGGTGTAGAAAATTTGGGTGGCAAGCTTACGCAAAGACAACTTTAACATACTCTAATTTTAATGTGTTGCAGCATAATTTATAAAATAGTTCTAGGAAGTTAAGATTAAAGCTAACTTTTCCTAAGCACCTAAAGCAAACTGCTTTGGTAACCAGGACATGGATACTTTATAATGTCCTTAGGCGATTGGTAGCTCCTTTGCAACCTCCAGACCTGAAACCAATAGAAAATTTATGGATGCTATTGAATGCACAAATTTGAAAAAAAAACGTAACACTAGTAAAAGAAGCTCTCGTTAAAGCATAGACCCAATAGTCATAAAAAAAAGTTAGTGGAATCTATATCGCAACGTCTTGAAGAAGTCATTAAAGCTTAAGGCTTCACTCAAAGTATTAATTTGCATTATTTAACTAAATTTTTATTAATTATAGCACACTAATGAAGTGTGCAAATACTTTTTTGTATTACATTTTTGTATATTTGTCAAAATGTAAGAAAAAAATTATTTTGTTTTTGCTATTATGTTGTTATATAATACATTAAATTATAATGATTTATATTGTTTTTCTCTTAAATCCTTTATTTGATTTTATTATCAATCAAGAAAATGAAGTGAAAAAATAATTATTTTGCCAATCACATGTATGTTAAAAGAAAAGACGAAGCTATATAAAATTTGATATATTCAAAGCTATTGGATAAATATATGCTTTTTACTTTTAAAAAATTAGTTTTCAGATAATGAAATAGTTTGGGTAATCGACACATTTGAGGAGATAAAATTTCAGTAGTTTCAAAACTTTTAATGACAAAATTAAAGGAAACACATCCAAGAGAAATTCTGAGTTTGAGCTAAGCACATTATGTGAAATGATGATTTTTTATTCTATTTACAGAACAGTGAATACGTTTCGTGACATATGTTTTTTTAAACATTGATGCAGTTTTAATGTTAGAAATATTATAGGGAAAGAATTTTTCCATGTTGAAAAGTTTTCTAAATAGAAAAATCAAAGAGGTTTGTGCTGATATTCTGAGTTTGAATCATGCATGTTGAAAACAGGAGACAAATAAACTTGAATTTTTAGTATTTACATCAATGGTAAAATATTATAATAATAATGA
>BMAW01021878.1:758688-845056 GCA_019974015.1 Nephila pilipes
AACTCTATTTTTATATTTCGAAGTTGTTTAAATAACTGCTGAGTGTTTTACTTTTACAAGATGGTAAAGAGATTGATTTATTGTTCATTAATAACAAAGTGTGAGTTATTTCATTATGAACGTTTTTATAATGTCTGTTTTTGAAGGATTATTATCAATTTTTTTTCAGTAGCATCCTTTTATTCTGACGAAAATTAACAAAATTTCAATTAACATTTCGTTAAAGTAAGATTTTTTTTGTATTACAATAAATGAAAGGTTTAATCTATTATTAATGTTTTATAAATAGTATTCTCTATTTCTGTTATTTTATGCACACGTGTGTTTTATGTAAACGTAAAAATTGTACTATGATCTTTTTAAATAAGAATATTTTAAATGTCACACGCGAAAATATAATTTTTTTAATCTTGCCATCAATAAGAAATCTTAACCATGTAATTTAAAATTAAGTTTACACGGTTAAATTATCATGATTGTATAATAAAACTGTTTTTCAATTATAAACCGCTCATATAGTAAAATATTAATACTAACTGCTTTATGTTATCAAGACAATAAATGATAAAGATGTTTTAATACATTTATACTAAACGTGCTTTATATATTGTAAGATACTTAAATACTGGCTACTTAAAACGAGGTTATTAAAGTACCAAATATCAAAATGATTTAAAAAGTAGGAAGAATCCGTAAGTATTTCGAAACCTAACCAAATATCTTTTGTAATTTTTAACTGTTACCTAATACTTTTATCTTCTCAATACACTGATTTCTTTTAAATATTCTGTCATGAATAACTTATCTAAATTTTTTACAAACTAAAATTCGAAGAAAAATTAAATTTTGGCATTAGAAAGAGTAATCTTTTATTCCTCAAATTATTTCATCAGAGTATTTATGCTTTACTATTGTTAAAACTCTACTTGAATAAGAATGAGATAGTAAGTTAGTGACTGTCGATTTAAATAGCACAGGTGTGGCTAGGCTGTTCCAAACAAGAGGTAACTGCGTTTTAGATATTTGAAAAAATAGGGGTCGTGGGGGGAAGGGGAATTAAAATTACCCGACAAAAAAAAGTTCGAAATTAGAGAAGGATTGCTATCCCGAGGTATCTCGAACACGTGACACCTGTGTTTACCAAAGTCTGTAAGCCCCCATAAGAAGGAAAAATCTCTAGATTATCTCTTTTATTCTGTACTTACCTAAAGAAAAGGTAAGCCCCTGAGAAGGCATGAATTAAAGAATGTAAAATAAACATTTAAAAAGGTGATCAAATAGGGTTTTATGTACTAAAAGTTTTTGCATTTATAAATTAATCGTTCTTTATTAACATTGCACTTAGAAGCAACACGAGAGATACTGGTGATGGACATCTTTATTTTAATAATCGGTCAAGAGCTGAAGACGACACCTGAGCTAGCACCTCCCACCTCACCTCACGTGAGGACTTGAAACCTCAGCTCCTCTACATGGCGAGTCTTTAGTTTCCCCTCTCATGGCGAGCCTTTAATCAGAGATCAAATCTACAACTCGATGAAGAAAACACCGATTGCGAGTTCGGGTTCATAACCATTAGGTTACCATGGCTTCGTGCTTGTAAACACTTAAGAAGTACAGAAAGAATTTAAAATATGAAGAGTATCATTTATAAAATACTTTAAAATAACATAAAAACTCGATAAATAAATAAAGTAAGTCTCAAATTCCCATCACAATCTTTAACAACGTTTTTTTTCACCAAAAAAAATTTAATTTGTATTTCTATTCTGCTTACAGTTGAGTTTAATTTCAGCTTATTGTTAAAAAAAAATTAGTAAGTAAAAAGGGCATTTAAAATAATTTTACTATTTTTTAATATTTTAAAATTTAATGGGCCTTTTAAGACAAATGATTCCAACTTTCAATCTTTGTGAGTGATTGTCTATAAAGACTTACTCATATATTTATGTTAACAAATCTGTTTCTTTAAGAAGTGTACCAGGGAAATTATAACATGTAAGTTATTCTAAGAAATTTATGGTAAAAAAATTACAATATACACAAGAACAAAAATTATTTACTGATCTATTTATTCATTTCGAAAACACACTATACATTTGTATGTTAATTATATTAACTAAATTTACTGTCCAATGTGTGTAATAATGACCACGACAATTCTTCAATATAACCTAAAAGAAATGCAAAAAGCTTGAAAAGTTGCCTAAAATGCAACGAATGATAAACAATTTAAGAAAGCATTATTCACTAATAGAAGTAACTTTTAAATATCCTCAAAAATCAATCACAACGATTAAAAATAACGTACTAAATTTTATAAATTAATAATATTATTTTCATATTAAATAATGAATTTTCTTCGGAGCTGAAATAAAATGCAGTTTGTGTTCAAAGGATCTTCAGTGTGGATGTACGAGGAGGAAATAAGTATTATATGTGTGTTTGATTCTGATATTCACTATTTAAAATATAATCAATATTTTAAAAAAAACTATAAAAATATACATTCAAAAACTTTAGAACAATATTTAAACAATATCTAAGAAGCATATCTAATAAAAAAAAATTACCTGAAGGGGTACATAAAAAATACACCTAAAAAATGTTTTAAAAGAACAAAAAAAATTACATTTTTCTCTATAATTAGAATCATATTCAGATTCATGTGCGAGTGAGCAACATTTCATCAGCTAAAATGTGGCAAGTTAGTTAAACCTGTTCATTATCAATTAAAAATAAGAATGTTAAAAATTGTAATTAGTAGAACATCACATTATTTCTGAATGAAAACATATGGAGCGAAGCCGTATGACATATATGACTGGTACAAATGGACTATCAATAACCTTTTTCTTTATGTTTTACAACATACAAGAATTTGTAAAATTCACAAAAAACAAAAATGAGTGGGATTCTTAATTTGGAGGATTAAGCAGCCATGAAATATCACAATATATTTTTTCCGATACAAAAAGAAGAAAACAACATGTTTTCACACAAATTATCTGCTTCACGGTAATAATTATTAGCGAATATTTCCTTTTTTTTCTGTAACAAATAATTCCCAGACTTACATTTTTATAAAAACTAATGCGTACGATTTTTACTAATTTTCAACGAATGTATATGTATTACATGAATATAATCACATTTTTTAGAATTTCATCGTTAACATGATTAAATCTTTACATTACGAAATAGAAGTCCAAACATATTTTCTTACAATTCATTGACTGGAAAAAGTTAATTTGACATGCCGCGTTTTTTTCTTTTATGTCGCTATTGATGTCAAAAATGAAAAATGCGTCCCAACATTATTTTTAAAAATATTAACAGAGTGTCGGAAGAGACATGATTGGAATAAATTAGCACACAAAATTACTTTATTGCATTAACCGGAAGAATTTTCTTGTTTAAAAAATTGCTTTGTTTGAAATGTGTCGCAAAAGATTTTTTTTTTCCAATATAGTAAAATTTTTAAATTCCTTCCGCTCGAAAAAGATGTTAAGAAGATTATACTCCTTCATCTAAAAAAATTCACAAAAGTGTCACTCTTATCAAAAGTTAAGTAAATTTGAGCTTTAATAAGAGTCTTCATAAAAATGATTCGATAAAGTGAACTGCATATGCACTTAATTTTTTATTTTTCAGCGTTCTATTCTTTCTCTTCTCACTTCCTCTTTAAATATTTATCTTCTTTCTGTATATAATTTGAAAAATTGCAACAAAGATCTTCATTTTGATCGGAAAATACTTTTGAATAAGAAATGTAAGACTTTTGTTTTAAAGTAAAAAATATCACCTTTTTTTATTTTGACAATGTGAAGCAAAAATTACTCATTGATAAGTATTTTAATTAATTTTATAAAGCAAATATTATTTTAAAATGTTTCATTTCCTTTTGAAAATTCACAAAATTGTTTCGATTGAGAAACACTTAATTCTTTCACATGAGACATTTGTTTTATTTACAGGTAATTCTAATTTTTATGATTGACTTATTTTTTTGGAAAATAATCAGCTAAAACTATATTTGAATATTTTTAAAGGAAAATAATTATTTACTACCGGTTCTACTTATTGAAAAAAGTGATGCCTTACTATAAGTGATTGAGATTTTAATGTCGTTCAAATATTTCAAGTAACATTGTTTTCTCGGTTCAATTTTCAAATATTTGGTTAGCAACATTATTGTCACGTAAAGGAGTAATACTGCATTTTTTTTTTTTTTTTTTCATTGCGGATTTTATGATTTTTAAATACAATTTTTATTACGATTTTTAAATGTTACCTCAGCGAGAGTATAACTTTCACTTCTTAAAATGTTTCTGAAACATAGATAATATACTTCTTTAAAATGAATTTGACAAAAGCAATAAAAATAAGGGAGCCTTTCGGAATGTGAAGTCCTTTGTCTTCTCACCATAATTATTGAATATAAAAATAGTATATTTATAAACGTTCTATGAACATTTTGAAATTAAAATCCAAAAAGTTTCGAGATGAGAGTAATTATGTTGCTAACGAAGTAGAATGGTTTGAAAAATCAATCATCGATAATATACTACTAGATCATTGGTTGGTACAAAGTGGAACGGGATCGAGTGGGTGATTGTTTATTAAAGCCACACTGAAAAGCAACAATAGTGGGCTTTGGGTGACAAACTCCGTAATTTTGACCCTGGTCAAGTGACGAGGAAGACGCCTGATATGGCACCTCCTTCTCCAAACTTCCACACCACTCCTATAGGAGGACTCGGGCCCTCGACCAAATTTAACTTGCATCAGACCCACTGCAAGGTGGATCTTCAATGTCATCAAACCCATGACTCGACGAAATCAATGTCGGCCGCGAATGACCACTAAGCTACCGTGGCCAGAGGTATGGGGTTGAAATAACATTTATGTCAAAATGAGAACTTAAAATATTTGATCCGAGTGCATAGAATAATTGAAACAATTATAAAGTTTTAATATGTATAAAATTTTACGTACATAAATTATTATTCAATAATATTTGGAGAGTATAAATAGATCCTTCAAAAGAAGTGTCTATACATCACATCTACAAAAGCTATCGAATCCAAATAGTAGTTGTTACATTTTAGATCAAATGACTAAATTAAAAGGAATATGACTCTCGTGAAATGTGCTTATGGAATGTTGTTGACAAAGAAGCGCCATCTAAGGAAAACTTCTGCTATACAGGGGAAAAGAATTTATTCTCTCGATTTGACAGAAAATTATTCTGGTTTTTATTTTAATAAAAATTAGTAAAATTAAAAAACAACACAACCACTGATTTACATTTTCCAACATGTACGAAATTCGATTGCAATGAAATTTCTAATTTACTACCCAACCAATATATAAGAAATACCCAGATAAATTGAACTAAGGAAAGAAACTTCTTCTGATTCCAAATTTTCGAGAGTAATGCTTCACATTCATGAAACATAAATGAAAAAAGAAGGAAAGTTCTAACACAACCAAAGATATTAATCTTAAATAAGGATGTTGTTAATCTAATTTTCTTTTGATTTCCCTTTACTTAATCAATGTCGCACTTATACCGACCTCCCAAATGAAACTTAGCAATCCTGTCGGTAAAATACTTGGAAAAACAAGTGATGGTATCTGACGTGGGCGTGGTAGCCAAGTGGTCATGGTTGTGAGCTCGAGTCGTGGGTTCAAGTCCTGATTCCACTAAGGATCCTCCAAGTAATGGGACTGATGCATGTTAATTCTGTCGAAGCTACCAGCTCTCCATTGGCGGAGTGTGGAAGTTTAAAAGGGAAGGTCCAATTCAGGTGTAGACCTCGTCACTTGACTGAGGTTTAAAATGACGGGAATCTTCGCCTATAGCCCTCGTGTTGCTTTCCAAGGCAACGTTAATAAACAATTAATCAATCTGATTAACGACGATGACTTTGTACGTCATTTTTCTTACCTGCACGACATGCCACATTAGAACTATGATTTTCCCCACTTGTATTTAACATACAACACTCACAGTCATTTCACACAATGAATTCTAATGAAACTGAACCCGCAATTCTTGTCCACGTATAATCAAAATTTCAAAAAGAAAAAAAAAATTATAAATGAAACTGCTTGGAAAACATTTAGATCGGAAATTATTCCATCAGTTCTATCAGGGCTCACGACAACTGGCTTGTTAAGCAATGACCTTGAGGCCCGAGGTTACCATTCGAGGATCAATTCTCCCTTAGAATGCTGTGTTGAGCAACAGGTGTGATGCAAGTTCAATTCAATTGGGCATCAAATTAAATGGCGTGCCAATATGGTACGGATGTTTGAAGAACTAAGAACCCCTTAAATTTACCCTCGCAACATGTTTAGAATGATGAACATCCAAAACTTTATTATTTAGCTCCAGAGTAACATTTATTCATCACAAAAATTCAAAGAAAATTCAGTAGCACTGTCGTGTTTTCTGAGAAACTTAATAAAAAAGATTCTTCTTAAATGCTTACACTTACCAGCTTTTCGGTTCAAAATATTTTCAAACACTTAACTCCATTGACATCTTAAAAGAGAAAAAAAATGTACACAATTGAGACAGGATAAGTGTTTACAAAAATCAGTCAAATCATCTCATTCTTTCCAACTAAAAAGATTATTAGTCGGAAAATGGTAGCAATTGGAACATTTTCCTGAATTCTCCCCTCCCTCTTCTAAATTCTAAAGCTACGAACTCGTTATGATGATTACTCTTTCCAAAACATGTTATTTATACTTTGCATCAGAATAGTTTTACTACAATATCATATAAAAAAGGAAATCTATTGATTTTTTTTCTACGGGATGAAAAGGCCCTTTTTTTTATCAAAAATTAGAGAGGTTCCATTAGACGAGCAAAATAAATAAAGTATGAAGATGCTAATTCCCGATGCAAGACTTTTAAGCAATAGTGAAAAGTAAAAGTTTTTTTTTTTTTTTTTTTTTTTTTAATAAAACGTTATTCAATATTAAAACTTTCCTTTTCCTTTCCTTTCCATTTGACCTTAGTATTTAATCGGTAAATACTGTAATTTGTTACAACTCTCGTTATTTCATAAATTCATTTTTTTCTCTTTATTTTAATTATTTTCTTGAGTTATAATCAATTGAATTTTAACGGTTATTAAAATAAAAATAAAAACAGTACAATAAAGCAAATGATCCCAATGTGCTTAACAATCATTTTGAATATCTAGTATAATCAAAGTTTAAATTAATAGACAATATTTCTCTAGGAATAGTTTCTGAGTCTGTAACGTAATAAATTTTGCAATTTTTATCGCGTCTGTACTTCCCTAAGACAGCCTAAAAATAACCTTTTCTGCTTTGATAATTTTAAAAAATTCGGTTTAAAATTGAAAATGCTTCATATTTTTTAAAAACAATTGTATGAATAAGGAATGAAATACAAGTACGTAGGTTAACTTAAGAGATTGCAGCGTATATAGTAAACAAATACATCTCTCATACTTCCTTTCTTAGTAATATTTAATATTTTTACTAAGAAGAATACTTTTATGAAATAAAACTCAACTGTATAAGGTAAGAATATTTTATACAATTGTTACAAATTATTATAAATATATATTACACTTGTAGCAGCGTTTATTTAAATAAATTCCTTAATTCATGTATAAGAAGATCCAAGAAAAATTATTCTTATACTACGAGAATTTTTCATAATTATAAAAAAATATCGTAGTGTGGGGAAGTTAGGAGAGAGAGTGCCAACTCAGGTGTCGTCCTCGTCACTTGACCAAAATTCAAAATTACAAGGACCGTAGCCAGTAGTCCTCGTGTTTCTTATAGTCTGACGTTCTGGAAACCAAACCTAATATCAAAACACGAGACAATATTATGATATATTTTGTAAGAAAAAATTAAACGAAATTTATACCTCGTTATTTTCTTCTCTTATGTAATGTTATTTTGAAGACATGGAGACATTATGTAAATATCCAAATAACAAAAATAAACAAAAGGCCAGTTAACAGCTTAAAAATTGGTGCACAAAAATTCCATTTAAGTTGTAACAAATGCTTAGAAATTTATGAGCAAACTTATACAATAATAAAATCATTCACACCAAATTACCATTTTTTTTTTCAACTTTGAAATTAAAAACTAATTTTCAAACATTCCATGGATTGTAGAGGACCTCAAGAAATCGGTAAATTTTGATATGTTCATAATTTAAAGTATGTTTTGAAATTTCTAAGAACTGGCTAAAAATATTCACCAAAAAAACTTTAAAAATTCATGGAACAATCCGTTCTTGAATGCTTAAAATTATTTAAATTTGAAAAACGGAAGAGAAACGATTGGAGAATAAATTGAATAAATGCAATCTCTTCATTTGTGAACTAGGGTCATAGCGACATCAATTAAAAATTACAAATCAACTAAATTCTACCTTTACAGGTGAAAAACTTAATTATAAAATAAAATATTTAATGCTTTATTTATACAAAACTACTGCAGCAGATTGGCCATTACATCGAAGTCATGGCCTGTGATTATTCAATAAAATTATGCGTTCAAACCCAGATTCCATTAAAAATCCGTCGAGTTGAAGGGCTGAAGAGAGTTCAATCTTTCTTGACTCAGAGGAGTAGGAACAAGTTCAGATGTCCTTTTCACTTGACCATGGTTCAAAAGCACGAGGTCCGTCGCCAACAACCCTCGTGTTGCTTATAAGAGTGATATATTAATATATTACTCAACATTTATTTATGAATGATAGCCATAAGCCTGATTCTTCTTCCAAGATATACTGTGTATTTTTCAGTCTACAAAATTGCAGCAGTCTTCAACTTAAGATTCTAATTTTTAACAACAATCTGATAAAATTTACAAGTTGATTAAGATTTTGATGATCGTTGTCGAATACCATAAATTTTTCCCGATTTAATCCCTTTTTGATGACCGTTCACTGCGTATTACTTCTTATCTTTAAAACAAGTGCCTCAAAATTAATGAATCCAGGGTAAATCTAACAAATTACAGAATCCACGCCTGTCAGAATAGAGAGTATCTATAAACCGCCACCTCCTCTTCCTGGCTGCATTCATTCTCACTTTTACAACTGCGCATCATTGTTTTCGAGTTTTACATAAAGTATCAAACAAACACGCCTGATTGCATAATCCTCGTAATCCGAAATTGATTAACGAACAAGTCTTTTCCACCATTTTATGCCCGCCCAGAATCGACAGATTTCACAATTCATGCATATTAAAACATCTTCTTCAGCAAAGTAATATTATAATTACTTTCAGTTCCGTTAACAGATTACGTAGAGTATCTGTTAAGCGAAGCATGTTGTTTCCAGGAAGAAATTCTGCTCGACTTCGGTAAGAAAACGTGTACACCGAGGATTTCTCCATGGCGTGCGCTGCGTGTAATTTTACGCCTTGAAATCTCAGCTTTCATAAGCAGTGACCTTTCTAGTCTTCCAAAGTGAGTTACCGCTGTCCAATATTTATTCAACAAACGCCAGAAATGAGTTAAAGACATGCTGTGAATATTTACGGATGGGAAACTTCCTTCCAGACTAAAGTCTATTATAAATACACGTCTGGCTGGACAGAAGAGTATTGTGGCTGGGTGATAATTTTGACGCATTGCAAACTTTAATTTCTTCACTAAAGAGAAAAAAGAATAAATCTTGTGAAGGTAAAGTTAGCCGTTCGACTTTTTGTTCTTGTAGCTACGTCTAAGCTTTGCAAAGATTTTATAAAGTGTTGAAAGCAAATTACCATAATGTTACCTTAGTGCCCTGTTTCAGAATTTATGTACTTATATAATCTGAGCTGGATTGTTAGTACATTTGTGTGTGATATTTCTATAAATCATTAAAATATTTGAGTATGTAGTTTATGCATTGATATATTTCTTTAATTCATTAACCATTGAGCATATTTCTATCATCAAGTACAAAGTATGTTTATATAACTAAATATAAAAAATTATGTTACTATAATTTTTGAAATATATTTCTATAATTAAGTACAAAATACATATTTCTATGATTTATGAGATATATTTCTATACATAATTAAGTATAAAAATATATTATTACAATTTATGAAATATATATGTCTATAATTTAGTACAAAACCTGTATTTCTTTCATTTATGAAGTATATTTCCACAATTAAATATAAAAAATATATATTTCTATAATTAACGAAGTATATTTCTATAAATCATTCAGATTGACCGCGGTAGCCTAGTAGTCATAGTCGCGAACATGTGGCTGGTGTTGTTTCTTTCAAGCCGTGGTTTTGAAGTCCTGATTCAAATGAAGGCCCATCGCAGCTGATGCATGTTAAATCTTTCGAAGCTCTAAGTCCTCCCATGACGTGGTGGGGGAGTTTAGTGAAAAAGGTTCTAGCTCAGGTGTCTTCTTTGTCACTTGATGAAGGTTCAAAATTACGTCCGTCGTCAATCACCCTCCAGTTGTTTCTAAGAGAGGCGTAAATAATCTATCTCTCAATCATTTAAGTATTAAATAATTTAAATTTGTCTAATTCATATTTAATCAATTTTAGGTTGTTCCAAGTAATAAAAGCTTTTCTAGTGAGTGAGTGATGGTGAAGTTTAATGACGCAAGAGCCATATGTGGCCATTCGGCGCCAAACAAGATGTAACTGTGATCCAGTAATTTGAAAAGGAATGCGCATCACCCATGTCTACAAGAAACAGAAAACCTCATGGCAACGAAAAATATCACTAGGGTGTTTCGAGGTCATGATGATTATACCTATTTATATAATATAAGTCTCTATGGACAAAACTTTTTAACACTATTATCTATACTTTGACTCGTGTTCAATCTTTAAAATAAAATAATGTGCCACAAAAAATCAAATACAGTAATAAAATTTGCAACTGTAAATAATGACAGTTTTAAATATACATCCATAATAATTTGTTAATGAACACAATCAAATGTATAATATAAAATATTGTACTCATCAGCTTCATATACATACGAATATTCATATTCTTAATAATATTTAACTTGAAAAACATTATATTGTGTGTGGGAATATTTACAGTTCTTATGTAATTCTACTATAATGTAGTTCTTATGTAGTTCTAGTATAATTTCGGGATAAGTTAAAATATCTTTGTTTGTTTTTCTCTTTTCTTTTGAAGAAGATCACGAGGAACACTTAAACTTAATTATTACAGAATACTTGACTTTTTTAATATAAACACACGTGTCATTTATAAATTCAGAAGAATTAGCATCATTCAAATTGCACACACGTTTTTGCTATCGAAATTGTATTTAATTTTACTCAATACCCTTTTTATTTTGAATGACTGCGAACAAATAATGAAATCCTTCTATTTTATTCAATATTATTGAATGGATTCCGTGTAGTCTCAATGATAGCAATGTTCAGTGTAGTCAATGTAATATAGTTTTAAAAACAGGGATACGCTCTTAATAACTTACGTAACTCTCATCGCGAAGTTCAAAGAAATTGATTTCACTGTTAATGACACAAAGTTATGACATTAATGTACTAACTTAAATAACATAGCAAATTAATAATTAAAACATGATTTTCTAATTACTTTTTTTTTCAGAATATGGTAAAGAAAGTTCCAAATACGTTTCAAAGCTCATTCAAATCGATTAATTATTTTATAAATTATTTCCAGAGATATTTAAGAAAAATAAAAAAAATAACCATTTTATTAGGAGCAAATGATAATCTACGAAACGTTTTAACATATTTTTATACAGATATAACCTTTTTCCAAACTTTTTGCTAATTAATTTTAATTAATTACTTAAATTACTTTATTATACGTTTTTTAATATTAAAAGTACTTTTTAAATTAATGCTGTTAATCAAAAAATAGTACAGATTACTAGTAATATTTTTTTTTCCTTTTCGGAAAATCATATCAGAGGTAGATCGATACATCGTAAATTACGAGGGAATATCGCAAAGTTTTAATTATAACTAAGAAATAAATAAGGTATTTGGTTAAAATTTATACAGGATATTAATTCACCCCCTTATGTACATAACATTGTAAATCATAGCTATTAATGGTAATTTCTTTGATTTCAGGAAGCTAAAGAATAAATTAATCCACAGTATGGAGAAAATAGAGTTTGATCTGCTGAGTTTTACAATGACAGCCTTAAAAAGGTCACGAAACGTTGGAAGAAATGAATAACTCCGGATGGTAACTATGTAGATAAGTCTTAAGAATAATTCATTAAAATATTTAAATTTCCTTCTCGATTATTTTAGTAATAATTTGAACTTCACGACACTCTAGGATAATAATTAAAACTATACGATATGTAATATACTTCTACCTACGATTACCTAAAACCAACTAAATCAACAATAATATCAATAATTTACATTATGTACATAAAGATGAATGAATATTCAGGATAAATTTTATCCTGATATCTCGTTTATTTCTTAGTAATAATTAAAACTTTACGGTGTCTTCTCGTAAAAGCTAGCATACGGCCCTTAACGCTATACCATTCAAAATCGTATTTTTGACTTTTGTGCATTTCATGGACAATCGTAGGTTATTGCTTAAAATTTAAGTTTTAGGGATTTTATGAAATTCGGAATCGAAATACCTAAGACATTTGGAATTAACAATTAACTTTTCTCAAAACTGCATTTAATATTTTTTACTTTTCATTACGTTTTTTTTTTTTTTTAATTTTATACTTTTAGAATTGGAAATTTGTTATTTATCAATAGGAGAAAACATATTTTAAAAGTATTTAGAAGAAATTTTGAATTCCAGATACTTGAGAAACTTATTTACCATTAGGAATTCCCATTTTTCGACAAAATTTTACTAAATATTAAGTTTAGGTAGCTGATTTCCTGAGGAGAAAACAAATCCATGAAAAGTCGGCATCCATGTTTTGAAAATTCTTTTATGGAAATTAATAAACCATATTCATTCAGTTAATTATGTTATTTATTAACATCGCATTTTAATTCTCTTTGAGTCATTAACTATCATATCTATATTAGTCCCGATGCGAGTAAAATTGCAAATAATTTTAAGAATGTTATTTATATGCGCGCAATGGATACTGCATAGAATTAACAATTATAAATTTAATAGAGAAAGCATAACTACACAAAAAAAATTATTAGGATGATACAAATGTTGCTATGTATTTTGTAATATCAATGGTTACTGCAATCCTTTTGGATAAAATTTGAACAAATGACGAAAGATACAAAAAAAATATTTTTATTAATGCCATATTGGAACAATACAACGGATTGTTAGAGGCAAACATCGTCTTTTTTTGAAGCAAAATACAAGAACCAACGGGAGCCTTATTTCTACCTAACACACAAGATTCAATTAGCAAGCAACAACCCTTGATATTTCACATAATAGCTTTAATTAAAACCAGAATTCGAACCCACTGTATGACAACCACGTAACTCGCGACTTTCCACTAAATTGCCGTAGATTCAAAAGAAAAGAAAAAAGGAAATTGAAGTATATTTAAATTTTGATGGGTTTTTTCCCTCCATATAAATGCATAATTCACAGTTTTACTTTGATGTCATCAATTGATTTATAGTCAGTTTTCTTTGCTTCGTTATATGGTTACAGATTACAGTGTTATCGAATTATTTTAAAACTTTATAACTAATTTATTTTGATTCTGATCGATTACTTGTATTTTTGATAAACTCGAAATATTTTTGACAGAAAACTGTAAATAATCATTGGTGAATAAATATTTGGGAAGCACAACAGGTATAATAAAAAAAAACATTAATTACCTCTTTGGATTTAAGAACTTCTCTGTATCCTTTGAATTAATTTGTTCAAAAGATTTTTAAAAAAAGCTTATTTAAAATTGACAATATGTCAGATATAAAATGTATTTAATTTGAACAGTGGTGATGAAAAGATGGTGAAGAGGGGGAAAAAACAGTTTTATTGGCAACGAATTTCATAAATTACTTTCATGCAACGTTTCATGAAAACGTAATGCATATTTACAAAGTAAACGGAACTTTTAAAGCTTTAAAAATCTAATGGGCAAACTTCCTCTTTTACTGGTTTTTCAAAATTCGTTGAAATATCTATAGTAATATAATCCGTGAATAAAATATAATGACAAAATGTATTGAGTTGTCAGTAAAACTGTGCAAATATTTGTAAATTGCAACATCACATTTAAATTAATGTGTGATTTTTAAGTTAATATTCATAAGAAAACTTCTAAATCATTTCATTTCCTCACATTAGTCAGTTTTGAATTCTTACAAAAGATAGTTTGAATATATCTTCAACACAATCAGCATATTATCTGTCCTAAAATGGAATATGAAATGAAATGATACAAAACCTCAGAACTAAAATCACTGAAAAATATTAAATAACTTTTAAACTAACATGTTTCCTAGATGACATCACTAAGGGAATGCAAGTTTATCCCATCACGAATGTATATCGTTTAATTTAATGTGAGTTATTTTAAATATTTTTACTTGTTTTTCAGTAGGAAATATATACACTCTTGAAAATTTTATAAGAATTTTAAAAAAAGTCTTAGAAACTATTTTAGAAGAGAAATCGTGTTTTGACTCTCTCTCTTTAAAACAGAGTAGTAATTAATTCAAAACTATGCTTTGATCTTAATTAAATGTTTTAAGGCTCCAATTTACAAACCATTATAATTTCAGAACGCAATGCTAATCCAGTGGAATTTCTATTTATACCTTTTCAAACTGAGACAGTGCTATGTTTACATGTATTTAAATACATTGAAAGTTCAGAAAGAAAGGTAGAAAACAAAAAATATATTTGTATTATGAGCTGTTATCTCCGCTTTTCCAAAGTTGTTTTATGTTTGCGAGGTGTGGATATTAATAACGAAACTGAAGCTTCTACGGCAGAAATACGCATGTGCCAAACGCTCCCTATCAACAGCTGTTTAGCGGGAAGCTTTTTCTTTCGAATGCAGTGCCTCTCGCTTTTCTTTGAAGTGATGTGGAAGTTAGAAGAGAGAGATGCTGGATCAGGTGTCGTCATCGTCACTTGATCGAGGTACAAAATTACGAGGCCCATTTCCAATAGCTCTAGTATTGCTTCTGGTGCAACGTTAATAAATAATCAAAACCAAAAGCCTCTCGCTTCTGTAAACAAATCCATATAGCCGTAGTCTTCATTTGCATTAGAGTTAATTTCTTGTTTCCCCGAAAAAATGATATATGTAACAACGAATTGTTGTGGAATTTCACATAAAACTTGGAAAAACCGTTACTGAAATTTATAATTTATTGATTGAAGTATATGACAATGAATGCTTATCGCGTGCACATGTTTTTGAGTGGTTTAAGCATTTTCGATATGTCAGAGTAGACGTTGAAGATTATTCACCCCCGGGTCACTCTTCCATGTCAAAAACGGATGACAATATGGAAAAAGCGGTAATCTGGTTCGATCTGACCGTCGATTAAGTATTCGTGCGATCGCCGAGACTGTAGGACTGAAAAAGAATCCGTACGGCAAATTTTACATAAACATTTTGACATGCAAAAAGTGTTTGACAAAAATTCCTCACGTTTGAAGAACGAGAAACTGGCAAAAATTGGAAAGGATAATAACGTGTGACGAATCGTGGTTTTTTTACTTATGATCCTGAAACGAAACACCAATCCATGCACTGGACGAGCCCATCATCACTAAGAGACAAAAAAAATCTTGTATGGGCAAATCAAAATTCAAAGAAATGATGATCGTTTCTTTTATGATATTCATGGGATTGTGTACCTTCACTGGGTTCCTGAAGGTCAAACTTTTAATCAGCATTACTACTTTCACGTTCTTGTTGAACTCCGTGAAAGAACAAGGAAAAAACGACCCGAATTTTTGAAGGATAAGATATTGCGCATTATCTGACAAGATATTTCTTGGCCAAGCATAACATCCCAGTGTTAGACCATCCTCCTTATTCGCTGGATCTTGCGCCATGCTGCTTCTATCTGTTTTCTAAAGGGATATCTGTATTAATAGGAACGAGACTTGAGTCCGTTGATGCTGTGAAAGAGAATGCGGCATGCGTCCTGAAGGAGCTGAAAGAAGACTTCCAGCACCGCTTCGGACAATGCAAGATTCGTACGGAGCGTTGTAGGGATGAGGAGGGATGTACCTTGAAGGTGACAATAAATAAATATGTATAACATCGAAATAAAATGTTATACAGCGTCAGTCTCATTACAATATAACCACATCTAATATTTTAAGGATTCAAAAAATACTTTCTAATATCGACAGAAAAAGAGCATTTAGATAGAAAAGATATTTTTATTATTTAATATGCACTACGTTGCATCCAAATAAGTACAAAAATCTAGGTTTGAGAATATTAAAATAGAAATTCTACAGGAATGACATTATGTTCTCGAATTCAAAATGACTTTTAAATAGAGAAGTCTTAAATTTCATTTCAATAACTAATATTTATATGGTATTACTATATTCAAGTTCACTGTTGTTATTGATGTATGTTACTCAGACATGTGTGTATCGTTCACTGTTATACCTTAAATAATGGTTAAAATATATTCATTTTTACTCGTAAGTTTGATTTATGCTCAAACCTGACGTCGTTATAACGTCGCTCACCGTTGAGAAAATAATTCATTTTAACGATCTCTTTGTTTCGGGGAAAGCAACATTTTAATTTTTAATTGCTCTAAAAATATAATTTATATTATTAAGCTTACTCAATAAAAAACAGTTCAGCAAATATGTCAAATGTGCAATGATACATTAAATAGTGTTCGTTTTCCTATAAAGTTCTCTCTGTTCTCCAAGTAAAATGAGGTTTATTTAATTTCATATATTTTACAAGCCATTTCTTCATATAGCGGTGTCCCAGTAAAAAATGGAAACCATTTTGTGTATCATTTTTCCGAACAGACAGAATGCATTTTTAAATGAACTCGGTCTTTATTTGGTATTATGCTTTTTATATATGATTATATAATCATAAAGCTCTTTTATGTAGGGCTATTTTATAAAATAATGTTGTTTGCCTGACATCGACTTTTCGCCCAATTTGAGTCGCTTTCTTTCTTTTTTCTCCACCCCCACCCATCCATCCTCCCCTTTTTTCCCATAAATTCTGTTCGTTGAAAGAATCTAAGCAATTCAAGATATACTATATGTATTCGTTTCAAATGATACAATTTTTCTCTGTATTTGGAAAGTGGAAGAAACAAATTCAGAAGAGAGTAGAGAATTCAAAATCCTTAAGAAATAGTAAAATTTTTCAAAACTTCACAAAGGTGTTTAAAAGTTAAAGTTCGGAATATATGAGGAACATGATTAAATATTTTCTTTGGAATTTCTTGTAACTTCTGTGGAACTTATTCTTAAATGAAACTGAAACTATATGGAACACCCATGTCTTCAAAGAATAATTTTATGACATATTTACGTACAATTATCGACGTTATTTGTCTCTCTTATAAACCTGTAAATATGCCTGTAAAAGTTTGAAAACTTCGGAAGTTTTATTTGAAGAATTTTGTTGAAATTACTTACCATCAATTTAATCTGGTCAAAATATTCTTTCTCCGCAATTGTTATTAATCACGACACAATGAAAAGTAGAATTATTAATTCGAAACATTTTCAGTTTTCATTTTGTGAATTTATTGGTTAGCGAATAATGAACGCCGTTATTTACATCCCGTTATAATTTACATAACTAATAATTTGCATCATCATTGGCTACTTAGTAATTTACATCATGACTACTAATTTTGTCCCTGATTATAGAAATATTCTAAATCACGTATTTTCCCTTACGTGATATTTGAGGGCATGTATTTGAGCTACACGGAGCAAGAATCCTTTCGGTCCAATTTCAACAATTTTGTAAAGATTACTTAAGATTAAGGAAATGTAAAGGAATTCCCAATAAAAAAATGGGTAGCTCGTTTTAAAATATTCTTGTTGTATTTAATTTCCAAATTAAACTAATTCTTTAAACCCAATCTAGACAAAAATATATAATAAAAAGTATATTATCTATTTCAAAGATATTCGGGCAATTTCATGATTAAAAGTGAACTTATTTTCTCAAAATTTTCCACTGTTTAGCATCTAACTGTGAAAAGAAAACATTATAAAAAACATTTTTAAAAAATCACATTATTTTCGTCAAATCAAAATTAGCAATAGATATTTCAAAGGTTCTTTTACCATAGCTTTCTCTGAAGCGCCTCAAAAGAAATATCCTGGTGCTTTCGCTAACACAAAGCCCATTCTGGAAAACAAAAGAATGCAATACTTCGAGGAAAAGAAATCCCCCATAATACCCTACGCCAGAACAGCTAAACACAAAGAGGTCTTCGCTGTCTGATTTTTCTCGCTTCTAGAAGCTAGGTATGGAATAAAAAAAAAACTTAGAAAAACCTTTGGGCGAGGCTTAGCTTTAAATCTTCCAACTGGTGGGAAATTTATTTATTTTACTTTGTTTTATTATTCGGCCGCTTGTATTTTAAGGATAGTTCGACTTCGTTAAATTGAATTCGTCTTCGAAAAGAAATAGAAGGTTACGAGCTACACAAAACTGCTTTTTCTTTCGTAAATATGCTTTAAGGGTCTTTGATGTGTAACCTTGTTTTGGTGGTATTTTTACAATCTAATGCGTATTTCAGCTGTTACTATTAAGCACTTAAAAATAGTTTATTTCGCATTATCTCGTATTTCCCTCCTTTTTTTTTCAGTAAATACTATAATCGTAGAAAATATCTACTAAAAAAGTTCCAATATATTGCGAAACGGCTATATTTACGGATGTTTAGATAATATTTCATAAAGTCAATAAAATGAGTAAGAAAAAGTATATTTCCAATAGTTGTAAGAGTTGCAGTAATAATAAACAACCAAAATTTTTATAGTTAGATATATATGATTGCACAGAGCAAAGACACATAAAGAACGAAGAGGGGAAACTAATTAT
This sequence comes from Nephila pilipes, assembly GCA_019974015.1. Lineage (NCBI taxonomy): Eukaryota > Metazoa > Arthropoda > Arachnida > Araneae > Nephilidae > Nephila > Nephila pilipes. Next base: position 777,737 of record BMAW01021878.1, read on the forward strand.
CCCATAACCTCTTTTTCAAGAGTTAATGTTTTTGTCTCTTGAAAATATTTTCGATCCTAGAGCTACTGATTTTTAACAAGTTTTTCTTTAATTAAAAACTTCTCATTTCTTAAGTCTTAATTGACACTTTATTTTATTTCAAATTCTAATTAAAATTCTCCACGAAGAAGTAAAAAAATTTATGAAAAAAAGTACCAATTCATTTTATGTGAAGGAAGCCTTCACATCAAATAGCAATAAACTTGAAAACTCATCCATTATCCTGAAAAAATGTTGAAAAATAAAAGACGCCATCGATAAAGATTTTTTTGCTGGTAGAAACGTAATGTCAAGACTAATAAATTTCTACTTTTTTTGAATAAGTAAACACCTGCTGGAGCAAATTCTCAGCAATTATATTATTATTTGCAATTGAATAATATTAATATGTAAAGAAGGGAAACTGGAGTAAGAAAGTTTACTATTTTCGTGTTGTATCCTTTTTTAAAAAATTCAACAAAATTCCATCAATACTATTTACTAGCATAAGTTATAGATAAATTCTATTATTATGAATATTCAAACACACACACACATATTATATATATATACATATATATATATAATGCATAACTCTAATTGTGCTTTTTATATTTTCATTTGCATTATACAATGGGGGTCCTGAAATCTGTAGTTAAAATAAGAGAAATGAGAGTACACGTCAAGTAAAACAATATTTTCTGAGTAAAATAGGTTACAATTCATTTATTTGGTCAGAAATATTGTACAATAACAAAATAAGAACAATAGTTAAACAAATTTAAAAAAAGAATTTTAACAGTTTATATGTCATTTCTAGGAGTGAAAGTAAGTACTCAAAGTGATGTCTAAAAATGCTATTGCACAGTTGACATTAGCGAGTGGTGAATTGTCGTAATCGTTGTATATTACTGTTGTGGAGTTTATCTTCTCTTCTGCAACAACATTTTCTGCAAAGAGCTTAAGAAACCCCAATTTGTTGCACGTTACAATTTTGAGACAGTCTCCTAAGAAGAAACCTCCTAGAATATTTTCCCTCCTGCAATCTACTCCTAAATTTACTATATTATTGTACAATCGTCATAAAAGTGGACACCCTTAATTTCCATAATTCTTCTCTCAATTGAATAAAATTGATATTCATGTTAATGGCTAAAGGAAAATTAAATTACGTATTTAATGGATTAATAACTAGTAAAACAGAATTTTTCTACTGTGAAAAGTAATTTTTTACTTATTTAATTTCCCCCTTAATATTAGACTAAATTTCAAATTAAATTTTCAACTTCTGCTTGAGATGGAGTTTTGAAAAATGAGTCCCCTAATATGTTAAATGAGTGTTTTACGCATTTGAAACTAAAAATTATATATATTCAATACTTTTTGAGCTTTTTGAAAAACAAAAGCGCTTTTTTTTTTCGATTCTAAAAAATAGAAGAAGCTATATTTTTATAAGAAATGCCAATAATGATATTTATTCACAAAAAAAGTGAATTGTAACGTACCAATACTTTTCTATATTTAATTTCCTCATTCCTTAAGACCCTTATGTCTGAATTTTCAAAAACTCATTCCTACAGTTCAAATAATATTCAGGTTTAAAGCTACGATCGGAAATTGAAAGCCGTGTATTAGTAATCGATACGTTTACTACGTGGGAAAATCCTGTCAATCCTATTTGAGTGAAATAATTGAGTATATGATCCCTTAACAGCAGTTCTAATATATCAACACTAATGATCTAATTCGGTTGAACATTTTTGAACATCAACTATATGAGCCATTCTTTATCTAATTCTGCAAAAAATCGGATTCTATGATAAGAACAGTCTGTTTTAAAAGTTAATAGTTATGTTAATTAATTTAATTAGTTAGTCCACTAAACCCATAATTTAGTTCCCCCTGAGTCATTAACAGAATACTAGTTTCATTCAGCTGCGATACCAATTGCGAATGATAGTAAGGGTGTTCCTTTTATTGTTGTAGTTGGCTATACTATTTTTAACTGTAGTAATAAAAGGTATTCTCATTTTTATAGAATTTTTTTTTGTCTCGGCATTAACTTTTACTCTCTCGTTTTGTCTGCAAAATTTAGGATCACTTTGTTGTAATCTTTCAGATAGTTGTTATATAAACTATTTTATGACATTAATTAATATTATGTAGTATACAAATATTACCTTTCATATGCACTTAAATTGCTTTCCGATAATTAAAAATGATTATTCGACTCTTCCTTCTGTACTGACTTAATAAAATTAATTCAGCGCTTTTTTGAAGAAAAATGCTGATGTGAGGAAATATGAACCTTTCTTACAATAATAGTTACCTTTTTAGTAACAAAATTCCAATTTTTCCATTCATCGATTTTAAAGTAAACCTCATTGGGAAGCAAATGTTTTCAACGGAAAAAACAGTGCCTAATGGCAATACTATTTAAAAGCCTTAGAAAATCAGCTTATTTACTTAGTCAATAACAGCGAATTCCCGCGAGGACTGAAAAGAAATTGGTTTTCAAACCGCCGTCTCTGATGTCTACCATTGCATGACAGGCACGTATCTGGTGTGTTCATTTTTAAGCTCAAAAGTTTTTAAAAAAAAGCATTCCATCTTCAAATCCATTTCATTTTTTCGAATGAACCAAAACGTGTAAGAGAGGAAGAAATGGAAATAAACGAAATTACCTTGAAATCATTCAGAAAAGAACCAACAGAACATCCGTGTGCATTTAGTTTTCTTAAAAGCTATTCTTTGTAAAATCCATCATTTGATTTTATATCACAAGGGATAAACAAAATAAAATTCGGTACACCTTACAGAATACGAAATTTTTGAAAAGTGAAGGATTTTAATTTGAAATAAATCGTAATAAGTTAAAATTTATGATTTTTTGGTATTTTTCAGTAGAAATATTTTTGTAGAAATGTAATTTCAGTTCTATATATATTTCAGTTAGAGCAAAGATACAATTCTTCATTTTCATTTTCTTAAAAAAATAAAAACGTGAGCCTTTGAGGCTATCTTTGCTTTATATCACAGAATGGGAATCGAACTTTCCCAGATAGAAAAATACTCCCGTTATTAATATAAGTTCGAGCAGTTATAAAAGGTGAGCCGAAAGTCACTTAAAAATTTAGAAAAGGAATAATTTTTGTGAAAATTTCTTAGTTTTTTTCTTCCAGAATCTGAAAATCAAGGTTTGCGATTTTAATTATGGAAAAATACTCATTTTAAGCAATTTGTGTTAGCTGTCCAACAGAATGCAACAATAAAAAGAAAGGTTCCCGTGTTTTCACTCAGAGAACAATTGTGAATCCCTTTTATAAGTATGTTCATAATATGGATCCTCCTCTTGGCGTACAATACACTTAAATTTTTTTCTCTATGAGGTATCAAAGATCGCATTTTCACAAGTAATCCTAAGTCCGCTGCTTAGCTCAAACCCAATATTCGTCAATAAAACTCAAAGAATACAGAAAGAAATGTTACATGATTGATTTTGATTGCTTTATTAACGTTGCACTGAGAAGCAACATGAGGGCTGTTGGTGATGAACCTCGTAATTTTGAGCCTCGGTCAAGTGACAAGGATGACACCCGTGTTGGCACCTTCTTCTCTAAAAGTCCGCACTACGCCAATGGAAGCAATTGGGACCTCTATTAGATTTAATGTGCATCAATCCCGTTAAGCGGCGGGTTTTTAATGATATCAGGGCTGGAACCCACGTCTCGACGAAAACAACGGCGGTCGCGAGTCCGCGACCATGACCACTAGAAGACCACTGCAGGTATAACAAGTTGACAAGAAAGATATGATAGATAAGCTAACTGGAGTATTAGCTAACTGGAAAGTGACGCTTATCTATGAGAGAATATTTTCCTTACCTAACTCAAAAAAATTAATTGATTAAATTTGATTAAAAATTTGGTACCTAAAAAAATACCTACCTTTGGTACCTAAATAAATTACAAACATAAATGATCTGAGTAGCCTACTTGTCGACATCACTTATTTAACTAGCATTGTGACGCCTGCCCGATCCGGGCTGCCTCTTGTGCCATAACTAGATTCAATTATTAAACACTAAGACACAATACTCAATCAAAGAGACACTAGAACAATATTTACGGAATTTATTAACTTCTATTTACTATAACAACAACTATATTATGCTCTCCTGGGGAAGATTTCCATTAACCAGATTCAATCCACCAACAGTAATCTAAAAGACTCTTACCACTAATCCTTCCTCGACTGCAACTCAGACTCCGGATCACTTGTTGAAAACAGTGATAACTAAACCTCTTGCATCAATCTTTAATCTAATTACTTATTTCAACCTCTCTTTCCAACTCCTCCTTCAAATTCTTTCCACTTCTCCTTCAGCCTCTCTATATCTTCTCCCTCAGTTTCTCTCACGCGACTTTCAGTCGGAGTTTATATATTTCCTATCTTTCCTTCTTCACTTCATTTCTACCTGCTGCCTATCTGCATATTTACGTTTCATTTTTGGTTGGGCAAAGCTTGTTTAGCAAAAGCAATCAATCTTAATTAAAAGTCCCCAAGGTTAGTGAAGAGAAACCGCGAATAGCCCAATGTCACAGCACTAGCACGCAGTACGGTGTGTATCTTATAAAAAACAGTTACAAACCTCATTATGCAAAGGCGTTACTTCGTGGACGACCAACAAACTCCTTACGCCCTGACCCTTCTCTCAAAAATTCCCCTCCGTTTCCAATTTTTGTAAGATGTAATTCCTTTACAACAATGTTCCAAATTATGCTAGATCACTAGCAGAACATGTCGCCATAAGAATAAAATCTGTGGAAATGTCCTCTCTTCATTTTACAGCTACAAAATGTTTTCGTCGCTGCCAATGCCAAAAAATACCATTGTTCATTTAGTCCAAACAATGGTGGTCGTATTCTAGCAACTCATCAAGGCGAACTTTGATAAGCAGTTCCTGGTAATCAGTTCTCAACAATCATTTTTATTATTAAAGTTTAACATTATAAAATTCACAAAAGTAATATAAAGCTCATATTTTGGTGAAATAGCTACATGGAAGCCAAAATCCTCCCTTCCCTTCCAATTCCCTTCCCGTTCTCAAGCCGTTCCCTTGCTTGTCGTGTATTTTTTCTAAAAGTCGGGACGCGGGATGAATTGTTAAAAATCGGGAAGTCTGGTCTCCTTAACTAAAGACCCTCGTGCAGTGGAGCTGCTTTAAATCCGTCAAGGTCCCAAGTCCTCCCGTTGGTGAGGTGAGTAAGTTTGAAGAGGGAGATATAGTTCAGGTATTGTCATCATCACTTAACTGAGGCACAATATCCCTCGTGTTATTTCTAATTGCGGCGTTAATAAAATAATCAAATCAATCAATATTTTTATTTTAATAGTGGTGAGAGTAAGTTTATATAGAATGTATAACTCCTTTAATTTCCAAATTCGTTAATCATTATTTAACGAATTCTTTGACTTTTTTGTTAATATTTATTTTTCAATAAGACATTTTATGTCTTGAGAGAAACCCCTTATATTGTATGCAATCCAGAGATAAATAGATATTTTATCAAGGGAAAGAAAAAAAACCTTCCATTAAACATTAAAATTTCTATATTTCAGTTATTACATAATAATCGCATTTATGATTGTGATTTTTTGTAGGTGAGCGGAAATTAAATTTATTTTCACACACAGTCTCACAGTTCTGCAAAATCACAGTCCTCTCCTCACATTCTCTATTTATACAAAATAACAATTACTTTTTATAAGACGTTCAAATTTTTTAATTTTAATTTTATATCGCTTTCAAAGAATGATGTGTTCTATTCATTATTTGGGTATGAAAACTCCTAGGAATAGATGTTATTTTAAAAATAAAATATATTCGCTTATAGGATGGAAATATTTACAGAAATATATTGTTCTTTTAAAAAAATTTAAATCGATAAAAGGAATAGATATTTTATTTATAAAAAAAAGATATTCAGTTGATTGTTGTAATTTTACTTCAGACGAAAGCTGACTCATTCAGATATTTTCAAAAAGAATACATTAAAAAGAATGTTCCTTTTTAACTTTCAAAATGCTTTTTTAATCTTTTATTTTCTGCTTATAAATGAATTTTTCTCCCCTTAAATTATTTTAAAGAAAAGCGTTCTTATTTCTAACAAGTCATTTTATTCTGTAATTTACATTATTAAACTATAATTTTAATATCACGAAAGGTTAAAATGAAATAAAGGATACACGCCAAATTTGGCATTTATTTTATCGACAACGGGGATAATTTTGGGATACGTTTCTGGATAATATTAATTCTGGAATACGTTTTATATCTATCCCTTACGATGTTCATTTTTTTGTAACTCTAATTATAGTTTGGAGACTTATTTTTGAAAATTTACGAGCTCGCCGACCTGTAACCTATATTTCCCTTAAGCCAAGAACATCCCAAAATTTCTATTTATTTTGTTATATTGATAGGATAACTTACAAAAAGGATGGGAATGTAAAAGTCACTCTATACCTCGAGATATAATAGAAACTTCGTTTCGATTTCTCATCCAAAGAAAAAAAAATCCACATTAAATCTTTTAAGCACAAAAAAAATAGCATAATGGTAAGACCACTATTTATTTTATATTTACTTTCTCATTTACAATGTATAAGATCTTTTTAAAAGATCTATAGCTCTAGAATAAAGACTTATACAACTCAACTCAAACTTACAACTCATTGAAAAAAAAATAATTTCCTGTTTCATTATTCTTAATTCGATCATTTATATTTAATATACTCTTACATGCCGCAATTGTTCTACCTAGGTATTTTAACCGTTCTTTTGTTTCACAAATTCTTCAGGAGAATTTTCCATTGTTTCTTACCGCTATTGTTTCAATAACTGTTCTGTTAAAAAATTGATTTTAAATTGTTTTAAGCTTTTATAAATTATCCTGAGATATAGCGGGATTTTTTTTTATATTCCCACCTTTTCTTAAAGTTATCCTTTCACTATAGCAATGTAAATTGAAATTTTGAGATTTTTTTTTTCTTATCTTAATGATAATACAGTTGTACCAAAGAAAATATTGTTATCGAAACGATTATTTTTCATTTGACTTGAAGACAGAATAAGAGTCTACTCGGATTTTAACACAAATGAATCTTATTTTTTCTTTCGTATCCATTTTTTTTAATATCGATCTAATATATTTACTAATCTTTTTAGTATCTTCTTTGTTTAGTAAATTCTCTTTTATGTCGATCAAGCATACTTAATGATCTTTTTTAGTATCTTTAAACATTTATCACATTTAATAACAATAGCAGTATTTTTTCGCTTGAAATAATTGAATTGGCCATTTTGAAATTGGGTCATCTCCAATTTTTTCACAAATTCATTTATTGGGTTTTCGCACTCCTTCAGTATAGACTCGAATATGCCATTAAAAACAGGGTTAATTCCTTTTTCAAAACACTTCCAGGTGGATCTCACTCCAGCAATCATTTTCAAACAGGTCATCTCTAGGATCACGCTCTTATCTCCTCCTCCTCCAAGTATGCTCTACATTTCATGGCACCGCTATACTCAAACAAGGGACGTTAGAAAGTTCTCTCCCATTATATACTAGCCAATGACAAATATTTCTACAATGATATAATTAATTAATGGCGCATAGATATACAACGTACGAAGCGTCTAAAAACAAATGTAAGTTTCTCTGTTACTTATCTTGCCAATTATTTGTAAATATTGTACGGTTTTAAATATTTGTTTTTATTATGCATTTCATAAGAATTTGTCTTTTCAAGTTAAAGTGGAATTGATCTTTCACAAATCCATGTTTCGTTTTGAAAATGGTCATCTCTGCTTAGGAAAAAAATATTTTTCTGTGCATCCTGTGGTACCATAATTAATTAGGTAAACTTTTTACATATTGTGTAACCTTCTTTAATGACGAAAATTTGTTGATTTAAGTTTTCTGAAAATATTACTAAAAGGAGTGGGTTTTTTTAAATTTGTATTTGGGAAGATGACCCCTTTTCAAAGTGATGCTTGGTCGAGGTTCTCTTATGGCTGGGTGTGGAAGTTTGGAAAGAGGTTCCAGCTTAGGTGTCGTCCTCATCATTTGGCCGAGGGTTAAAATTACGATGTCCGTCACCAACAGCCCTCACGTTGCTTCACACTGCGGCTTTAATAAAAGTCGCAATCACTAAATTCAACTGCAATTGAGTGAATGTGTTTGTGATTGGGTGAAGTTTAATGGCGCAAGAGCCAGATATAAGGTGTAACTGGGAACGAGATGTTTGAAATAATAGAAAAAAAGATAAAAATTGGTTGACAAGGAGAGTGGAAATTGGAGAAGGAATGAGAGAAGAAATATTGTGAGAAGTTAGTGTAGAAAAACTACTGTGATATACTTTTACTTTATCCGTTCAGACATGTAGAGCGCACGGGGTAAACAAATAAATTGCAAAGTATGTAACAAATAAGGGTTAATTATTTGTTATTATCCAATTAAAAATCTTAAATTTAAAAAAAAAAATTCTTTAATCATTTTCAATACATTTTTCTTGAAATAATAGTTTATTTATTGAAGTTGTTCATCGTTACAAAATGAAACTGTACTTCATATTCCCTTTTTTTCACTAAAGTATCACATTTCCATTATAATCTGTAAAAAGGATGTTCTGAAATTATCAACAAAGAGATCTTTTAATCAACTATCTTCATCGAAAAAAAAATCATTAAATTTCCTTCAACATACTTTTTACTGACGAATCATCTGGCAGAATATTTCATTTTCATAAATACATCCTCTGCATTCAGCAAATAAAAAAAATTATGTTAAACTAAAAACAAATTAAACACAAAGAAAATTTTAAATTTTGATAGAAAAACACTTTCATAAATAGAAATTGTGTTTTGTATTGTAGAAAACAATTTACATGCAAATTTTCATCTTAGTCAGAATAAAACTTCTTTGAATAAAGGTTCATTTTATACAAACTTGTTTCTTTAATCAAATGCATAGAAAGCATGTAGAAAGTTTTTTTAATTATTAAGCAAATCCATATCTTTTTTAAAAATTTTAGAAATTTTAAATAATAATCTCGCGTGTATATTCGAGTAAAGAAATATGATATGAAAGAAACTAAAAACTTTTAAACTAAATATATATATATATATATATATATATATATATATATATTTATTTATCTGAAAATGTAATATATTAAATAAAATTATTTTCAATGCATACCACTAGCCGTAATATAAATAATTAACATCTAAAATATCAAAAAAGCATTTTACAACAACAGAAATTTTAAAAATAGGGATGTTTTGCATTTATTCGGAATAAAATGCAATATAAAACTCATATTAATACAAAAAAAACTAAAGTTATATTTTTAAAAAACAGTATTTGATCTTTTCATGTACTTAACTTTTTTCTGTGCGTGTGCTTAAAAAGAGTCAAATTTACCAAAACAGCTTATTTAAGGAGAAAAAAGTTTTTAATGTTCCTTTTATTCAATAAGGTAAATGACAAAAAACTATTATCTGATAAGGTCCTTATTTTTTCTCATACCTATTACAACAAATTTACAATCAGTAAAAAGAATTCTTGTTTGATTTTCGGAAACAATTCAAGCCTTTTTTTTACAAGGAAAAAGCTCCGATTTCAAAAATCCTCTTTTCTGATTTTTTTTTTTTTTTTTGTGTGTGTGTGTGTGTGTGGTTTCAGGAGAATTTCTTGATAAATAATTAATCAGAAAACTCATCTTTTTTGAAGCATCTGTATTTTTCTTTTCTGTATCGCAAATATTAAATGTTACCAGCGAGGGTTTTTGCTCAAATTTTCGAAGCAAATACTCTTTTTTGGTTTACTTTATTTCAATACAAAAAAATTGTAAAAATTTTTTTGAAGTTAGCAAGAAATTATTATCAATATGCTGATAAATATTAAATAAATCTGTTGAAATCCCTTAAGGATTCTCTCTTATTACGTAATGGAAATACAAGTAGTAAATAATTACATAATCAGATTTTTTTTCTTATTTTTGTTTGCTTAAAAAAATTAGTGTATTTTTCTGTATTTTAACGTTTGTCTTTGAATTCTTTAATACTTTAAAGAGTCAAAATCTCAACGTATCAGAATTAAAAATTTTAGGATCTACAGCAAGCCTGTGATGTCTGAAATATAATTGAATATATGCTTTAGAAATATGAGCTACGTAGAAATTACAAGGATGACGAATAAGCTTGTATCTAATTCTATACAGATTTTCATACCATATCACAGTGACTTTAAAAAATGTGTTTATTAGGGAGTAACACATTAAAACTTTTGAGAGTATCTAGAGTAATTACGAATTTCCATTAAATTATTTGATCCTCAAGAGGTTTTGGTAGATATAGAGTATAAAAAACACTGCTCCATGATTCCATATTGAAGTATTTTGAAATACATAGGCCCCGAATTCGTAGCCAACCAGCTTCATATCCGATATAAACCTATCAAAGAGGCTAGAGTAATGTTTCTGAATATTATGTGATAAGCATTCCACTAGTGGCTAAACAAGATAAATTATTTGAAGCAGAAATGTTAATGAAAAAAAAATTGACATGTCACTTCTTTTTTTATAGTATATATATATATATATATATATATATATTGAATAGAAAATATAATGTGATAGAAAGTAAATAACACTGTCCAAGTGATTACTAGACATCTGTCTGCTATCCATTATTCATTTTTTTTTTACTTATCTTCTGCAGAAAAAAAGTTTAACAGTTACTTAGCTTCTTGACTATAATAATACAATATGCTGAATCTAAGTGCTTAGTAAACAAATTGATATTTCACTGTGTATTACACATTACTGAAAAAATAGATAAACATTAAGTAGATATTATTTATTTATCCCTAATATTATCCATTAAAAGAAGTTCGCCTGCAGATAAATTATAAAAACTGAACAAGACTATCGAATCAATTCATCCTATGATTTTTTTAATATCATTTACTCTGAAGAATATACTTATAGGTATATGAGTTTAAGCCCTGATTCTTCTTAAGACACTCGCAGGATGGGTATTGAGAGCTAGCTAGAATATTGCATTTATGTAAATATAATAAAGTGAATATGGAAAAGTGAAAAAATTAATGATTTGTTTGATATCATCTGCCCCTCCCAAATATGAAATTGAAAATTTTGATTGCCTGTTTCAAAATTAGCATCGCACTTAGAAGAAACATAAGGGCCTTTCCTTACGGGTCTCATAATATTATGCCTCGGTAAAGTAACGAGGACGGCATCTGAGCAGCCCCTCTCCCTTCAAACATCTACACAACGCCGATGGGAGGGCTTGGAGTCTTGACAGGTTCTACATTATATATATATACTCTATGACAAAAAAAAAAACGACGCGCACCAAGAAAGAGTTGCCCAATTGTTAGGAAATTTCGTACGCAAAAACATACATGCAAATGATTAAAATTTGGCGTCCAATGAATGAATAGCGGGAGCTACAGAGCATCGGAACTGCGCACTCAGCAGGTGTACATAAGAAGCGATTCTCAATCTGATAGCCAAATTTTCTGCTACATTGCGATTTAGGATACATTCCAACGACTAAAAAATGCCTCACCACAGGATTCGAACTCATTACGAGCAAATGACAAAGTTTGAAAGAGAATTGCAAGAGGCAGATTGGGCAAATCGGAGAATTCGACCTATCTCGTCATATACGTCGAAGCGATGCGGCGATTAGAAGATGATGGCAAGAATGGGTGGACAATGGCAGATTTTAGCGTCATGATGGTAGCGGTCGACCTAGAGCCAATGCAGATCGGGAGAACAGAGTGATTGTCAGATCAGCTGTCACAGCACCTGATTTATCATTATCAACCATCAGACCCGCACACGAGTGTTCACCATGACCATTGTACTGTATTGTAGACTATTAATAAAAATGATTTGTTTTCAGGACATCACATTTATTTGCGCACATCTTTTTAAACATAAATCAAATACACAATTTTACACAAGCTTTTTCAACGTTCGTCTTTACCTCTTGGAACCAAACTCAATTCTACTTTTTATATCCGTTGCCAGTAAATTTTCTAAAAAACAAAAATATGATCTGGTGTTGCCAAAAAAATATATCTTAATAAAGAATATTGAAAAAACTTTAAGTTTAAATCGTTTGCTTTTAAAAGTTGAATAGATAATATTTTAAAAATTCGATATAAAAAGCAACGTTTTTATACGGTGGCAAAGTTTATTAAAGAAAATTATTGAAATATTAGTTAAAACTGTTAGTTATTTTTAACTTTAAAATTTACTTAAAAAGAGACATTTGTGTGAGCGTATTAAAAATTCTTAATACTCATAAAATCAAAACATGCATTTGAAAGTTTGCAAGTCATTCTATTGAAAAAAATGGGAACCAGAATTCAGAAAAAATTATTGTGATAAGAAACGGCGCCAAATATTGGAATCTTTCTTGCGAATGATTACTGACTGAAAGTCAGCAACCCTTACTATCTCCCCTTTGTTAGTTTTACGATACCTCATGCGGTGTGGGGAGTGCCCGTGGAGAGGGGGAAAGAAATTTTTTCCTCAATCCTAAAATCGCCGAGAGGAAAGAATATTTTGACTTATTAAAATTATTGAAATATGAGTTAAAACTTGTCGCAAACGTCTAAATATTGCATTGTTAGGCGAGTAAGAACGATTTCCAAAATTTCAAAGCTCCAGCTTGATGGGAAGTTGGTTAAATTAACGATCGAAAATTTGATGACACACACACACTCACACACACACACCAAGTGAAATTCAGAAAAACGTTTTAAAAAGTATCACATTAAGATTAAATCGTTTGTTTTTAAAAATTGAATATGTCACACCATTCACAGACGGCTGATAGAGCGAAATCTTCGCTCTTACCGACTGCTACGCCACCTGCCACTCATGCCTGCACACTGTCGAGACAGATTGCAATGGTGCTTTGCTCGATGAGGTCCGAATGATGCTGGCTTGGGACATATAATATTTAACCACGAATCCCGCTTCCAACTGTGTCCTGACGATCATTGAAAACATGTCTGGAGACCCCCAGGTCAGTGTGCCAATCCTGCTTTCAATATTGCACGCCACACAGGCCCTCAACCAGGAGTAAGGGTCTGAGATGCCATTTCCTTTTATAGCAGGTCCCTTTGGTAGTCATTAGAGGCACACTTACAGCACAGCGGTATTTTGCTACTGTTCTTTTTTGCAGTTCCCTGGCCTTATTTTTCTGCAAGATAATGCCACATCACATACGACACATGTTGCTATGAACTGTCTTACAGCTTGTCAAACACTTCCTTGGTCAGCCAGATCTCTTTCCAATCGAGCATGTCTGGGATATGATGGGAAGGCGATTGCATCTACCAGGGAATGTTGATGACTTAGCCCGACAATTGGAGCAAATTTGGGAAAAAATACCGCAGGTGATCATCAAGGAGATTTATCACTATATGCCACGTCTTGTGGCAACTTGCATCCAGGCTAGAGGTGGGTCAACACCTTATTGAGCTCGGGAGGGGATAAGGTGTATAAGTGCGCCTGGGAAGGTGTAGTTTATTAGTTTATATATGAGTCACACTATCCCTAACCTATCGAAGGCTTTTTGTATGTCTAAAAAACTACGCCTGTTGTTTTGTGTTATTCGGGACTTATCTAAGGAGATTAATTTTGTAATTTTTAGAAAGGGGTGAATTGTAGACAGTTTCATAGCGAAACCGTAGTGATGAAGAGTTGTGTTTTTTGGTAAATATGTTCTTTGAAGTATGACACACCCAGTGAATTTGTTAAAAGAAAGTAGGAAAATAGGTATATAGCTGTCTGAAACTCTAAGCGTCCTGCTACAACTCTCTAGATCATTTGTATAAATGGAGTTTCTCATAGTAAAGATGCATTCGTTCCATTGATGGCACGTTCTGGACACAAAGAGGGCCCCGATCCAAAAATAACACAATTTATTTTAAATGAAATAATTCACACATTAAATAAATCATTTTAAAGGGGCTGTGGAAGTTAATACACGTTCTAACTGCGAAAATTGCGATATATATATATAAACAATATTACTAACTTTTTGGTTAATAAATGTAACATAATAGAGTTTATAAAGATGGACTCCGAAAATTAGAATGTTGCAAAGTTGAATGTATGAATAAGTCTTATAATAAGGTCGGTATTAATAATATTCTAATTCAATATAAGAACTGTTTCATATTAAAATTATTAGTGTTAAAATAAGCTTATAAATTTTATAAAAAATAGGTTACCTTCTTACTGATCATAATAATATCAAAGATTTGCTAGCAAATGATGTTTGTAAGTCTTATTAATACAAATATTATGAAGAGTTTATTAATGAAGTGCACTATAAAGTTTTTATTTTTCTAAACGGAAGGGAAAATGTGAGACTGGGGCCTTCTTTTCAATGTTCCGGATGTATTTTAATAGAAACAAATTAATAAAATTATCCTAATTTGAGAAAAAAGTAAAAATTCGCCTAGGAGTAACTTTATGTTCAAAATGAATTTGTTTCATTAATCGTTTTGATACTTGTACAACAGGTTGTTGGCATTGGACATCGTGATTTTGAGTCACAGTTACAAGACAAAATCAACACTTAAGCTGTTTTCTTGGTCTCTAAATATCATGTCATGTCAGGACTCTGCAGAACAGTTAAATTTAACTTGCAGTAGTATCTATTATTGTGCACAATGGTCAGCATTGAGATCAGGATGCGAACCTATAATACGACTTGTTAATCGGTGGTGGAAAAATTCGCGTCCTTAATGTCATGCCGTACCATTCTTAATTTTGTCGAGGTTATCAACAGATGAATGGTTAAAATTTTAAATATTAATTTATTAAGTGTTGAATAAAAAGTCTTTAATAACCTTTAATACTCTAGAAATATGAATTTAATTTTCCTTTCGTATTTAATCTGAAATCTAAATTATTTATTCAAATAACCAGATCATCAATTCCATTTCAGATTTAGATTATACGGAAATTTACATTTGATTTCATGAAAACTGTAAAACATATTGAATATAAGTCGTACAGATTTATGGTATCATAAATTCTATTTTTACGGCACTCGAATGTAATTTCGTCTATTTATTTCAAACATGACTACTTGAAGAATTTTTTTTTAAAAAAAAAGGTATGTTTTTCGAGTTTTCAAAAAATGTTATTCAGTTATGATGATACAGGTTAATAAGAGTTCTACAAATGTTTTTAACTGAAATATTATATTTAATCGGTGTCTTAAACTTTAAAACCATTTAACGAATGGTTTACTTGGTATTTATCTTGAATCTGAACTATCTTTAAGTGAAACCTTAGAAACCATTTTAAGCTTGTTATTCAAAATAACCAAATAATTGTAAAAATGTAAGGAATAAAAATACTGTAACATTTTATTCCTTAATTTTGTTTATTTAACCATAATTTAAATAAGATAAATCGTAAGTCTCCTTGTTAATATGTCTTTACTGAGGAAACATTTTGATTTGCTCAAAGAATCGATTCCATCTTTTCAAACTTAAATTATAATTTCCGAATACAATTTTTATGAAAGCTATCAATCACAAAATAATCTCGATTCAAAAATTATATGTATATTCCTACTGATAAATAGGAATGCAATAGAATATGATATCCATTATGTTAATCTTCACTTAGACACGTAATCGGTAAATTCTCTGAAGTGCTATTTCATTTAAATCTCATCCAAATATTCTACAGTCATGAATACGAAGTTTATTGATATTTATAAATGTATAAAGTATTTAAAAGTAAAGTGTTAAAGTAAAATATTTAAAAGTATTTGATGGGGGATATGTAACATTATCTCTCTCTCCGTAAATGGCATGCACAGAATTCTTCTCAAATTGAAGGCCTATATAAGTCGTAGATGAAAACGATGCTTTTAAGAAATAATTTAATAATGGTTCAGAAGGATTCGAATCCAATGCTTATGCTATTCAATCTATATTAGATCAAAATCATTTTAACAAGATTAGGAAAAAAAGAACACATTTTTCGTCTAAAGAAAGCTTTTATAACTAAATTGGCAATATAATTTTGAACAATGGCTGAATCTATAGTTTGTGATTATTTCTGTACAGAAGTTTACATGGAAAAAAATTGCTTTAATTGTTCAAAAATGACAGTCATTATTCAATAGCAATAGCCGTCGGATGAGGATCACCATACACAACATTGAAAGCATTTCAGAAGTTATTCCTGCAGCACTGTGACTTTTGAGGGTTGTAATGAAAATAAGAGTGCTGAATTTCTTAAGAATTGAAAAGTTAATACATTTCTGAAAAAATTTACAATTTCGTATCCGTGCATCAAACATTATTTTTCGACGAATACCTTCGTCAGTTTCCCGCAATTTTTAGGCCACTGTTTGACGACACTCATGACCTCATCAGTGGTCAAAAACCTTTTTCACCCATGAACGATATCAGAGAAGTGAAAGGATAAAAATCTGAAGGTGCCAGATTAGGGGCGTGAGAGGTTGGGTTGATGATGCCCAATCAAACGAGTCCAAGAGTTTCTTTTGGGCGTTGGCTGTGTGGAGAAGTGTATTTTCATGCACAACACTCATGCTCTCTCCGTTCACATTTCTCTTCTTTTTGTATCACATTTGTAATTTTTTAATGTTCTTCAGTAGTGTTCGACCCCTGGTATAAAAATTAATTGAGGACAGTTTCTATACGCTCTCAAAAAACAAAGATCATGATTTTTCAGGCAGGACAATAATTTTAAATTTTTTTTCCGCAAATTTTACACTCACGGCACCATTAGAGCTCATTAATACAAAACATGACAAACGGTCTATGACATCCCTGTAAACAGTTTTTATTTCGATAAAAATTTAGAATGGTGCTTTTCTTCCGCGAGAACTTTATTACGCTCCTCAATTCGTAGCCGGCGGGATTTAGAATCGATATACTCATTTCAACATGGTACTAAAATAAGAATTTTCAAACCGACTGAGGCCAAAAAATGCGCATTCTACTTTCAAGATTTTGATCTTGAACACAATGCAATCAACTTTGTTAAAAAAAAATTCTCTTTGGCCGTTAGCGGCTCAGTTTTGTTACTTTCTGGACTAACATATTTCATCTTAGTTAATAATGCTTGTAGACTTCTTTACATTTTGAGACTTCGAAATATCCATTAACTAGAAATCACAAAACGTAATGTTTTGCCAGCTCGGGTGCCATTTGAGCGGAGAACATCGACTAATAATACGGTTTTCTCCATCTAATGATCCTTGTCTTTGCTTATTAGAAGCACCAATGTGCGAAATCACTCCATCGCCCCAGTATTAAAGTATGAGCATTTCTCTCTTATACGAAAGTTGATAAAGGTGCTTCTTAATCATTTCAAGATGCATTAAAGTAGCAGAAACAATGAAAAAATCTCAGCTACAGGTGGCCTTCTGTTAAGAGAATAAACCATAGACAAATATATTGAACTTGGAGGCTGAGATGTCAAACTCTTCCATGTAAAACGACAGATCGACACAAAATTTCATGCATACTACAGCCACAGAAGGTCTGAAGATATCGATTATTTTAGTCGGCTTAGTGTCCAATCTTCAAAAGAAAAACTTCAAACAATGGGAAATCCTGCCTATATATATAACTCATCTTCAAATATGTTTGTTACCGCTTCCAGACCTTAAAAAAACATTATTTTCCAAACTTCCACATAGAAGGAGCATAAAATTGCATTTTCATATTCTAAGACTTTAATTAAAATGACTTTATGATAGAGATAATATGATTTAATCTAGTAACTACGTCTCAACATCTACTTCAACTAAATTTTTAAATAAATTCATGGAAGCTCAAAGCGATCCCATTAAAGCAAAGAACAGCTCCGCCCATTACTACTCTTTTCAATCAACATTTGACGATAGCATCATTCTTATGTTAGTTGACATTTTTCTATCATATGATCTCCAAAGTTTTTAAATCTAACATTTAGTGATGTTCTGTAACATAGAATCTTATCGTGTTTGCTGTTATGATATAGCATACCATATCTCCCATCACAGGTGAATTAATGATATAGTTGCAATAATATCTCCTGACATGACCTTTTTCTGGAAAATATGAACCATTTCTACATAAATGTAGATACGAGAAATGACATTCAAAAGTTTCTTTTTTGCATCATTATTGTTCTGAAGTTTATAATGACTCCATGAAAAATTTGCCTTGAATTTTGTGTGAAATACTTTTAACATTTAGAGTGTTTTAAATTTTTATCGTTTGGAAGATAAATGAGTATTCTTATTAGGAGCTGCGTGATCAAAGCTATTATTATTCTATTTAATATTTGTGTACAGCTACCGGAAAAAAAGTATGATTTCATTGAACCAAGCATTTTTCAACATTAAGCCTAACATTCCAAAAAAAAATTCTTAGAAAATCAATGACCCCAGCGATTATCTTAATAAGTATATGTAGCATGATGTCATCTATATCATCTGTCTACCACACACACACATTCATCGTTATAAAATACCAGAAATTATGAAATATGTGGGAAAAAATCGAATCGCAATAATAAAATTTTAAAAAAGTAAAATTAAAACCAAATAAAATTAAAACCAGTGAAAATGAGAACCGTAAAAATATCTACCCATTTATATATCACATTATCTTTACGGTTTTAATTAAGTTAAAAGGAGAGCAATTTACCCGCCTCTGCTGTAAAACTCAAACATCGAACTGAAATGGAAGATCACCGTAATAATAATCTGTTATAAATGAACCAAAATATTCTATTTCCAACTGCTATATACCCAAACACGTTGTAAGATGAAATTTCATTGGTGCAATGATGCATAGAAGTTATTACATTATACTTTTTAGTAAATTTTGCTAAAATTCTAAAACAAAAATTTCGAAATTTTAGCACGTTCCAAGTATCACTGGCATTAATTTTCGATACACAATATTATTATAACATAATTTCCATTTCCGAACTCTCCATTTTCTTATCCAATTATAATAATTGAACAGTTAACAAGAACGAGTGTTTACAAACCACTCTCATTTAACACTCTTTTTCACTTTAGCTTAACTTCTTTATAATCTGTCATATTAAAAAATAACCAGTCATACTATCCTATTTTACACAATGATGATGCTTTTCACTTAATTTTCCAAAATCTTGTAACACAAACCCCACTAGAGACTGTCTGGGAAGAAAGTAAAATGCAAAGGGTTCGAAGTCTCAATGAGTTTTACTCTCATCATCTCTCTCAGGGCGTGATCAAATGCACTTGTTTATCTTGCTCTATCGAGTTTTAGAAATGCTTCATTATTAAAGCATGGTTAGGTACATAGACTATTTATATTCATCAGCGAATATCGGATAATCAAATATTTCGGCGGTACAGTTGTTTATTCACCGTATATGATACTTAATCCTCGATAATTTATTTAGGCGTGAATAATGAACTTCCGATAGGACGGGAAGTTTATTTCAACTTTAAAATTCAAACCCCTACGTGTTAAATTGTACTAAACTGTAATAACTCGTTAACGAAAAGCATATTCAGTGCTATTCTCATCAGATTTTAAGGATTAACACGTTCGTTGATTATTTAAACACTAAGTATATCGCTCTAAGTATCATTGTCTGTAAAAGCTTTGAATAATTGAGATTATCAATTTATTAATCATAATTTTAAGGCTATATCTAAAAAGCAAAATATGGACAAATAATTTACCTCCGAAAACCAAATTATTTAAGAAATCTTTATATTATATTATTGAACATCTTTTTTTTTTTTACTGTACGTATAAAGTTAACAGGCAAACATTATAACTTGACATACGTTCTCACGTATATATACTGTTTTTATATCACGTATATATACATGGATATAAAAGACTAAAGATTTTGCTAAAAAGCGCGTTTTTCAATTAAAATGTGTTTCATTCCCGGCAAGTAAGCGAAGGATTCAAAATTACGTCACGTATGGGCAGTATTTATTTAAAAAGGGTGGGAAAAGGCAGCCATAAGTATTCAGTAAAGAAATAGAAAGAAATGGTCAAGCGCAAGTCATTGAATATGAAATATGTATTTTCGAAATTTAAACCATAAATTCCTGGATTTGCATCTTACAGTACTTCTTAATATTTACTGTCATTATAATACTATATTCTATAAATTCCACAGCAAGCTATAAATTCTCAGATTGAGAAATACTTTCAAGATGTAAGTTCATGAATTTGAAATATTGTTAAAAGTTTTCTTGAAAAATAATTTAATATAGTTAGTTGGCTGGCTTATAATTCTCAGAGATCTGGTATAAACATGCATCAGGTATAAAAGAAGTGTACATGTGAGTGAAAGTTAACATTTACAAGAGCTAAATTTAGCTTTGTGCAGCCCTAAGCATGTGCTAAAAATTTTACAAAATACCTTTTTAATCCTTATAAGATAAAATGATAAAAAAAAATAAATTTAAAAGGAGAGCTAAAATAAGACACAAAAAGTAAATATCATTTGAAAATATAAAAAAGTAGCTGGAGGGGTTCTATCGCGAACGTGCGAATGTCAAAAGATGTAGCTTTATAAATGTTGTAAAAATTTCTTTTCAAAAAAATATATTCTTTGGTTGAAATAATTAAAATGCAATACTATTGCTTGGGAAACTAATTGCCCCCTTATAAACGTGGAATTTAATATTGCTCAGATGTCCTTGGTAGCCTAGTGCTCAAGTGTGATCGCGGCCGGCTATGATTTCGTCGAGTCGTGGGTTCGAACCCTGATGCTATTAATGACCCATCGAATAACAGGACTGATGCACGTTAAATTTAATTGATGGTTTGGTTTGGTTTTATTAACGTCGCTCTAAAAGCAATACGAGAGCTATTGCCGACGGATCTCGTAATTTTAAACCTCGGTCAAGTAATGAGGACGACACCTGAGCTCTCCCCTCCCTCTTTTAATTTCCACATCATGCCAACAGGAGGACTTTGAGCCCCGACAGATTTAACGTGCCTCAGCTACACGGAGGGTCTTTAGTGGTCTCAAAGCTCGCGACACGACGAAAACCGCCGGCCGCGAATCCGATATCATGACCACTAGGCTACCACGGCCACTTAAACCTGGTTAAAGTCCAAAGATCTCCCACTGGCGTGGTATAGATATTTGAAAAGGGAGGAGCTAGCTCAGGTGTCGTTCTTATCACACTTCACCAAGGTTTAAAATTACGAGGTTCGCACCAATGGCCTTCAAATTGCTTCTCGGTGCGAGATTAATAAGCAGTGAAGTTAGTATTGCCTAATGTGGGAAAAATACAAAGGTTTCAATTTTTTAAACAATGTATATTTTAAGGAATTAAATTGAAAAACAAAAATTAACCCTAACTTTGCATTCTAATAATTGGGATGCAGCTTTGAATTCTGGTGAATTTAAAGCTTAAAAAAATATCTCGTTGGGAAAAAATAAAGCCGTAAGAAACTTTTTTTCTAATGCATTTATGAGATTAGTAAAATATTTAAGAAACATTTGTTCATGGTACGCTCCAACAGAAATATTAAGGTAAAATCATATATATTGAAATTGTTTATTTTCTCTTATATAGAGTTACTTCTCAGATATCGAGCTTTGCACATCTAGCGCAATTCGTATTCAATTTAGTTCACACATATATAATCGTCATTTTTTTTTTAATTTTATAAATTAAAAAATTTATGTTTAAGGCAGGCATCTTTCATGACAAGCTCCTCAGAGTGTATCGGGTCCACAGAGAACTATTGACCCCAAGAGATAGGAGGCACTTTAATGGACTCGCTACTCGGTTTCTCTATTAAAGGAACATAAACGAAGCGTTTAGAGAGATTTAAGTGTCTGACTGGGAATGACACATCCACTCTCGGCCCACGCAGCCCTCGCTTAAATGCGAGTGGGATGCGATTCCGAGGGCTCCCTTCATTGATTACCCCGCAGGCTCTCATTTTCCCATTATGCATAAGGAACGAATTAATTAAGACCAAAAATGTGACAGAATCAAGATTTTGGGCTTCTGAATCTCTTGTTATCAGTGGATTTACTGCTTTGTACACTTTGCATACAATGTTTCGGCGAATAATGTTAATAAAAACAATTTCTTAGAACATTTTTAGTCATGATGTTTTATTTACATTAAAAGCAATAAATGAATATTTGAAAATTTTACTTTACGAAGGCGCAATGCTTGCAAAGGATAAAAACCTATTTTAAAAGCATTGTATTTTTATTTTTATTACATACACAAATTATATGAGGTATTGATGCAATTTTTAAATTTTCCACTCTATAACTTAATAACCCTTTTCTCTCTATGCAGTGCGATATGATTGTTTATTGCCGTCACACTGAGAAGCACGTTTGGCGACGGACATCGTAATTTTGAATCGCGATCAAGGAACGAAGACGATATCTGAGTTGGAACCTCCCTCTCCAAACTTACACACCACACCATCGGGAGGACTTGGAACCTCGACGGATTTAACGTGTACCAGTTCCACTACACCGTGAGTCATTAGTGGTATCAGGGCTCGAATTCACGACTCTTCAAAAACCGTCTACCACGAGTCCGCGACCATGACCACTGGACTACTGCAACCACTTCTCTCTATGAAAGTTAACGCAATACAGAATTAAAAATGCTAAAAATTGTTTAACCAGAAGAAGAGGGAGAATTAGAGAAGGATCACTAGAGTATTCCGTGAGCACGTCACCATTGTTTACCAAAGAGACCCCCAAGAATGCAAAATATCATTAGGATACCTAGGGATCATGATGTCCGTATTTACCTAAAAGTGGAAAACCTTTGAGAGGAGTGAAATGTAGAAGTACTATAGTATATTTATTAAATAAAAGTGCAGAGAGACTTTAGCGAGTTTTTTGAGGGCCGTAAAATGTTCTTTCCCGAAAAATATTTATCAAAACTCCTCCATCCATTTGGCAATGTGGCCTTTACAGATTACATTTATTAATTCATTTATTATTAAACCTCTCACGTTTCACGCAAGCATACATTATCAAATCAAACTTTAATATGATAAATCATATAACAAGCATTTTTCTCTAAACCTTTTTTAATATCTCGATAAATTTTCGTTAGAAATGTATTTTAAGCTTTTCCGCTATTAGCTTAATACTAAACTATGAATAACTGATATGGTTTAGTTAATATATATGTTTTTTTAAAATATAGGGGAAGGGGAGCAACACGGATAGGTATCGATCCGGACTCGTTGATTTCGATTTCAAATAATTAACATAATATCATACTAAAATAATACGTTACAAGTAATTTAACTATGAACCACCTTCTGAAAGCGAGGAAGATGTCCAAAAAAATCTGACTCTACGATATATTATACCAAATCAAATGAAAGCTTTGACGCTCAAATTTATATCATAACCCATAGTTCTGAATACTCAACACATGACGCGATAATCTTTAGTGAGGGTAAGATTCAAAGCCCCAATCTTTTTCTCAGCTGCAGCTTGCCGCAAAAATATGAGGCAGGAACGACGTTTTTCCCGCCGCATCGGGGGAGGAGGTCGATTGAACTTGCGTGCCGGTAGAGTTTCGGAATTTCAATCTTTGGATCCGAATGAAACTTCTCTGGTTGCTTTTGCTCTGCTCTTAGCAACTAGGCTAAAAGGACTCTCTCTCTCCAGCGTTATCACGATGTTACGAAATAATTAACGAAGCTGGCGTGACAGCTGAAACGAGTTTGACGAAAGTTTTGCTTATGTATCAGGTGAACATGTTACACTAAAAGTGATGTCCGAATCGGTATTAAGCATAAATGCCGGTTCCACTTTATCAGTGGAGATAGTGGAAAGTTTTCCATGAATATTGACTTAAAAAATTTATCACTTTTTAACATAGAAAACAGTCCGTTATAGAGAGTTTGTATCAGGCGATGAAATTAACATCGCTTCAAAAATGCATTTGTGCATATTGTTGAGTCTGTACACAAATATAGTTTGCTTTGCTTGCAAAGTATTTGGTTACAGTTTTAGTTGCTAAATGTGGTGACTTCTTTAGTGTAATCCAAAAATTCTTCCGGTAATCTGAGGCTTTTGCCATACATCAAATCCACCGAAGTACAGTCTATTTTTTTCTTTAAATCTGCTTAAAGATCAAAGAGAATAGTGGGAAGGATTTGCGTCCATTTTTCGGTTTCATGGAATACAATTGCTGCCTTAAGTGGTCAGTGAAACTACTTTATCGATCTATTGCTTTAAGGATGGTACTTGTGTGCATTCGTTCTCCCCCGAGTGAACTGGAGGAGTCTTGAAGATGGATTATTCGAATTGGTATCCTTAATCTGTCTTAATCGTAAATGGAACATTAAAACGAGTGTGTCTTGTTTACAGAAAATGCTTCATCTGTTGTTGCAGCTTGAGCATCGTTCAGAAGGAAAACATCTCAGAGGCAGCTGTCGAAGTCCAACTGCTCGATTTTTCTGCCATAAATTCTCAACATAAATTAATCTAGTTTTTCCAGATTATACATGTCCTTCCCCCCAGGATTTTAGAGAAGAAAGGTACACATCACGTTCGGGTTACCAATTTGGTGGGAACGGTGTTTTCCCCGCCACATCAAGGGATAAGGTCGGTTGACCTTGAGTTTCGAACCTTTAATACGTGAGTCTGGGGGGAAGAAAACTCGTCCATTCAATTTTTACAGAGCTCTTAGCAACAAGACAAAGAGAGATTCACCGTCGGGCTAGTAATTAAGGCGTTTTAACTTCTGTCGTCTTTGTTGAAGAAAGCCACAGCAGAATCATTGGGAACAAATAAGAATAATATTTATAAGACTCTCTATCTGAATCCAAATCTCAAATTTAGATTATTGATTAATTGAGACACTGTAACATAAGCATTTGTAGTTCAATGATTCTGAAAGAAAGGTTGACTCATTGTAATCCCTCCTGAAAACAAAGAATTATACTTTGACATCTAGAGCATATAAATATGAGTTATTACAAACATAATTAGAAAAACTACAAATAATTACATAAAATCAAGCTTATTTTCACAATGAATATAAAAGTCTAACAAACGATTGAAGTAAACACATCCTTATACATTATTTAAAAGTTTTAAGTAATATTTTTTCACTCGTTGCATGTTAAAACTATCCTGATTTGACTTAAATTATGCCACACTAGAATTGCGTGAGGACTACTGACGATGAACCTCGATCAAGTAACAAAGAGGACATATAAGCTTATATCCTATTCTTCTAACTTCAACATCACTCCGCGAGAGTATTTTGACGTTCATTTCTATATAATGGGCTGCAGTCCTCACTATTTCGAGGTCTTTGATGGAAACAGGATTCGAATTCGTGATTCAAAATCGCCTTTCATTAATCTCGCAACCATTTGATGGTGCGAAAACTGAGTGGTCATGGTATCGTGCTCGCGACAGACTTTGATTCAATTGAGTCTTGGTTCCATCAAGACCCGCCATAAAGCGGGGATTATATCCATTATATTATCTGTCGGGTTTCAAAGTACTCAAGTTGGCAGGGTCTGGAAGTTAGGAGACTAGGGTACCAGCTGACGTATCGTCCTATTCATTTGATCGTAGTTCAAAATTACGAGGTCTGCAGACAAAAGCACTCTTGCTGCCTCTAAATGGAAGTTAACAAACAACAACGAAAACTCACAACCATTTCACTAATTTACCACGACCTTTAAATGTAATCCATATAAATATAAATTTTATGGAAATATATTTACACAAGAATCAAAATTCTCACAAATTGATGATGCACTCTAATTCAATAAATAGCATAGTCCTCTCTAAGTAACATTTTTAAGAATACATTATTTTATAATTCAGTTTCGAATGCCGTTGAATGCAATTCCATTTGATAAACAAGCTTTGTAAATAAATTGGGAAAAAGTTTAGATTACATATTTTTATGATTTTTTCTATATTCCGAGGCAATATTAAAAATTAAGAATTCCTAGTCTTAACCAGGTTCTCGCAAGAGTATAAGTGAAATCAATCCTTCGCTGAATACTAAACTAGATTCACCGAAAAGGGTTACTTGTTCGTAATAAATATTTAATTGTGTTAGGGGGAAATGCGATAGGATAAAAGCTTTTATGAAAGCATTCAAAGCGTAGCACTTAGTAAGAACTTTCTTTTGGTATGTTCCCGAATCTTTCTGATAGACTAACAGAATCCTTCTTCTAGAAGCTAAAAGAATTTATTGATGGATATTGATCACCATGGATACTATGTTCTGCTTTACAACAGCAAAACTATCTGGAGGAGTTTTGTTACATTCGATTGAGTAAGATTGAATATTGGGTACTCTCGGCTGAATATAAATTTAGTTACAACTTATTTTTCTCCTTCGTTGAGCAACTTAAGCAAATGTATGCCACAACTTTATGAAATAGTTAAATATTAAATATTATATTTCTATGTTTCTTAATATTTAAATAATTTCATTTGAGTAATGGAAGTGAGTCGTAAAATATTTGAAATCGTAGAATATTTGAAATATAAATATATTTATAACTAATAATGTTCAAAAGAAGTACATAATAAATATGTATATAAGCTAATAAATTACCTATAAATTATAACACATAAAATTAAACTCTATTGAAACTGTAAAACTAATTAACTTTACAAAACTGCGTGAATATGTGTGTGAGAGAGAGCGCGCGCTATTGAGGGAGGGAGGGAGTAATAATGAAGACTTAAAAGCGCAAGAGCCAGATGTAGTTATGCTGTGCCAAACGAGATATGTAATTATGGTCTGGACATTTGAAAAAACGGGGGGGGGGATAAAAAGGTTGACAAGTAGACAGGTCAAAAATAGAGCAGGATCACTAGGATATATATATATCCCGAAGGTACTTCCCAACAATGCTTACCAAAGACTGTAAACGCCATGGCAAAGTAAAAAATCACTATGGTGCATCGGGTTAATGATGTCTGTACTCGCCTGAAGAAGGCAAGCCCCTGTGGGCATATGTAAGGGTATGTCAGAGAGATTGAAAACATTTTAAAAGGCGAGTAATCTAGGGTTGATTAACTTATTGGATTATTAGAGTTATTTTGTGATCAGGTGTCGTCATAGTAGCTTGAACTGGGCTCAAAATAACGATTCGTCGCCAATATCTCAGTGTTTTTCCGACGAATCATTATTTTGAGCCCAGGTCAAGCGACTATGACAACACCTGATCACACACCTCCAAACTTCCACTCCACGCCATTGGAGGGACTTTGAGTCTCAATGGATTTAAAGTTCATCAGCCCCGCCACACGGCGAGTCTGCGGTGGCATCGAGACTCGAACTCACGATTAGATGGAAAGCTCGCAACCGTGACCACTCGGCTCCGCGACCGTTGTGAAATCGCCAACTCTGAGACAAATAACATTTACCAGAGATTTGATGATAAATATATAAATTAAAAGAATGTCCTTTAATATGAAATTTGTTAAGTAATTACGATAATGTTATTTCAGGATTCAGCTTCGGGATTTATAAGCCTGCTATAATATGGCTCACCTTAACACATTCATTAGTTAAAACATTTTTAATAAACCTTAATCTGTCTATTATCAAGATATATATGTAAAAAAGTTTTTGTCCTCCTTAGAGAGGTATTTCTAACAGTACACCATTTTTACTACAGTGTAGTTGGAGAAATCATCAGAAACAACTGCTTGTAATTAGCGATCTATTGAGATAAATCGAATATGTTATATACCATTCAATAAATCGATTTTTCAGTGGTTGAATCACGTGATATGATATGATACAGTTTTTTTTCTCATTTAAGGAAATAATTACATGTAGTCTAATGTCGACCGGAAAAAAAAAGTCGTCAATAGCTCTTGTGTTGTTTCTCAATGCGACGTTAATAAACAATCACATCACGTCGACTAAAAAAAGTGAGAATTGTTTCTCTAAAATTATTTAAAAAAAAAAAAGACTTACCATATTTGTTCGCAATCTTACGTTGTGATAAAAACAACTTCTCTAAACAGAAATATTCATATCCATCTGTCCAACTCAGTTCAAATTGATGGATTAAGTTGTTTCAATTGGCAAGTAATAAGGGGGCTTACTCAAGTCAAGTATTCGTGCCACATATTTAAAGGAAATCGGCAAGTTAATTTTTTTTTTTTAAATTCCTCTTGAGAATCTAGGAATTATATAAGTTCCCATAGACTGGCCTCCTCATATAAGGAAAGTTAAGTGTTTTTGGATCTCTACGTAGAAGTAGATAGTGGATCAATAACTCAGTGCATCAATCCTGTACTTTATTTCTGTAAAAAAAAGGACTTTAAGGATATAAGGCTCGCCTAACAATCTTCGAGTCGAATCATGAGCTTGAGTCTAAATTTCAACGCAGACTTTCGCTCTGAATAATCACAGAAAATTGTATTTTAAATCAATTCATATGGTGAAAAATTTAAAGGGTGGGATGCCATGCCTTATTATGAATCGAAACTAAGAGATTCGAATCCGATGGGCTGCTATGTTGCTCCAGTATAACGTTAATAAAAAAATAAATGGGCGGTGAGATTTTTCTACCTTAATCATAATACTGGTAACTTCTCAGCCACTTAGATAAGCTTTTAGCGTCTCGGTAATTGAATGATTAAGGCAACGAGCTCGTGACTGATATTACTTCAATCGAGCTATGGGGTCAAGTCCCGAATCCACCAAAGACCCATTGTGTAGCGAGGCTGATTCAGTGGGGGCTCAAATTTCTCGTATTGCGTAGTTAAGATGTGAAAAGGGGACTGTATTTCAGGTGTCTTCTGTCATTTGATCGTCGTTTAAAATTTCGAAATCCGTCGCCAAATCCCCTTGTTTTGTTTCAAAATGCGATATTAATAAACAATGAATCGATTAAGTGATATTCTATACTCATATCGATTTGGGTATCTTCAAGAAAAGAATATTAGATATACTGCAACGAAAATTCATAAAAATATCAAACAAAACAAAATTAAAATATATTTTTAACAAAATTAAAATATCAAAATATTTTACGTACAAAGAATTTTTCTTCGTAGCGACGATGATGCATAAAATTATGACTGTAAAAGTAGAATATTCTTTAAGAATTCATTTGTAAATACATGCTGCTCGAGGGGTGTTGGAAAATCGCGGTAACCAAGGGGTAGTGGTCGCGTACTCAAGGCCAGCTTTTTTTCTTTCCAGTATCATGTCCAAGCCCTCATACCACTAAACCCCATTGTGTAGAGCAAGGGTATTAAACCTCTTAAACTTCGGGGAACTCTTTGAGCTTATCATTTTCTTGAAGGAACCTCTTTGATCAAAGGAAAGAAAAGATAGGATATCGAAGCTTTATCCTCCTCAAATTTGCAAAATTAATATTGCATATCTATTTAATCACAATATAAACATCTTGATAAATCAATGAATTGTAAGGTAGCTAATGGGTATTTTCTGGGGGAGAAGGGTTCTAGAATATATTCTATCAATAATAAACAAGATCAACAATATTTTAAATTATAACAAATTCATGAAAAGAAAAAAATTTTAATGTCGTGGCTGCGGTTTTTTTTTATTGCAAAATATTTTTATGTCTGGAATAAATGTTTAAATTTGCAATCTAGTGTCATCTTCATCACCCAATCTATTTTCAAGATTTTCGTATACATATGTTGAAACACACGAGATTAGATGTTTCACAGCTTTTTAGGCAATTTCGGGGAATTCTTTTCTAACGTCAATCCAAAAATGCATAATATCAACATGACTAAAATTTAGTTTCAATTGAGTATCGGTTGATATATCAATTCATTGTTCTCTTTCTTTTTTTGGGAGTTCGGAGGTATCACATTCTTGAGAAGAATTTTGGGATCCTATAAATGATTTTCCAAACTATTTTTGTCCTGAATCCGATAAATGTTGGTCCAAACTAATTTTTACATTTTTGTCGGGATTAACGTTACCGTCTACTAAAATATTATGCAAATTAGGAAAACATTCAATATTATCTTTGAAAGGGCAATCTGCCCAAAATTTTAATTTTAAAAGAGTGGCATCAATTTTACTTTATTACTTGAAAATAGAAAAATAAATGGACGATTCTTCATCTGAGCCAAAGAATGAAGACTAATAATTATGTGACCTAATGCGTCTCGTTTAATGTATTTAAAATACCTGACTTTTACGAAATTTAAAATTTTATTTTATCTATAAAATAATTATTTATATTTATTTTTTACAAGCAAACTTCCTTTAAAAATTCGATCTTTTATAAAAATTTAAATTTTAGTAAAATTTTGGAGCTTTGATTTATCAAAGAGTGATCTCTTGTAGAACCCTAGTCAAAATTCCAGGGAATCCAGGTCGAAGACCTCTGGTGTAGAGGAAATGAGCAAGTTAAATTTGTCACGACTCAAACTGATCACACTAGACGTTGTGTGGAAGTTTGGACATTGCCCTGGTTTGGCAGCTCAGGTATCGTCCTCGTCACTTGAACGAGGTTCAAAATTACGAGGTTCGTCGCCAACAGCCCTCATGTTGCTTCTATTGCGACGTTAATAAATCCAACCAAATCAAACTTTAACTGTTGATGTCACACTTAATAGCAATACGAAGATCATTGACAACGGACTGTGTAACTTTGAATCATGATCAAGCTATCACTCAAAGACAATATCCAAACTTCCACACCACGCCAATGGGAAGACTTTGGGCCTCGATAAATTTAACGTGCATCAGCCCCGGCTACACGACAGGTCTTTAATGGCACCAAGACTGGAACCTACGTCTCGACGGAAACCGCTAGCCGCGAGTCCGCGACCATGACCACTAGGCTACCACGGCCACCGTTAATAATTAAAGCAAGGGCTCCTGGTGATGGACTTCGTAATTTTAAGTTACGACAAAGAGACGAAGTTGATTCATGAGATGGTACTATACTTCTTTAAACTTCGATACCACGCCCCATGAGACCTCTGAGAATTACTCTTATTTAAAATCCAAAAGCTCTATATATTCCATATACGTTAAACCATGACTAGGGCAAAACCATGACTTAAGCTCACGACTCAATAACATGAGCCAAGTTCGCGACCGTGACCACTGGCCTGTAATTATGAGATGGAAATTTACATCTGAAGTGAAACACAAAATTGTCTAAGAATTCAAAATGTAAAATTCTTAATTTAAATTTAGGACAAGGTAAAATCATTTCAATTTTATTTTAAGAGAGCTTTGGACTTCCAATTAAACAACTGTAAGCAATCACATTTCACCTGAATACATTCGACTCTCGGACAGTAAAAAAATCCCGATCAGTTGTATTTTGACAAGACTGGAATTTCACATCTCCAAATTTGAAGTATGTACCTCGACATAATAGCTACTTTTTTTAACACACAATACATGAACCTTTTTTTTCTATTCCCATCCAATTAAAAAATCCATAACAAGCCGTAACGGAGAAACTTGTTGACAAGCAAATTAATTTTTTTAACATTCGCAGCAAAATATTCCTTCTTCAGTCCATTGATATTTTAAGACAGAAATAAAGTATTAAACAATCTAACAATGGATTCAAGGATTTTTATATATCTTCCTAGAAAAAAAGCGGTCCCTGTCTTGTTAAAAATAAACTAAAACTGCAACAATCCGTGACATAATGATGAAAAACACACAAAATGTCAAATCCAAAGATATCACAAAAAGAATTTTTTTTAAATAAGTCTTTGTAACGTGTAATTTCTTTCAAAACGTAGCACAAATTAGAAGTCGGAAAAGAAAAATCAAACTTACTTCCTTCTAAGTTTAACAGGGTCCTAATAAGGCTCGCTCATCTTCCCTTGATAAGCATCTTAAATCTGAATAATGGACATGTTTAATACTTCCACTTATGTTTATGACAAAATCATTACGTCGTTGTAAAATAAGTACATTTCTAGCTTACATGTGATTTTCGTTTTTACATCGGAATGATTTCTGGTAACGCTTGCAAGATTTTTCAAATAATAAAAGAAGTAAATAAAAATTTATAGTAGGCTTTCGCATTGTGTTACTTGTTTTTTAGCATTATTCCTTTTAGATGAGTTCATTGCATAAAAGGATATGAATATTTTAAAGAAAACAAATTACATAATGCAACAGAATAAAATCTAAAAATATGAATTAATTTAATTTACTATTTATTCACAAAAAATATTGGAAGTTTTCAGCTCTATTGTTGTTTATAAATCAAACATCATAAAGGTTTCAAGTATTTAAAAAAAAACAATTTTTTTCATTTATTGTATGCAATCCAAATTGTTAAGAATATTTTACTTACTCTTAATTCCGCTTTCTCTTAACCAAAATGAAAACCCACTTATGGTTATGTCATGGACTCGCGGGCGGCGTTGTTTTCGTCACGTCGTGGGTTCGTGTCCACTTGCTATTAAAGATTCGCCGTGTGAAGGAAAATTATGCCCGTAAAATCTGTTTGATGTATCGTCCTCCCACTGGATGGAAGTTTGAAGGGAGGTGCCAGCTCAGGTGTCGTGCTCGTCACTTGACCGAGGCTCAAAATTACGAGGTGCGTCTCCAATAACTTTAGTGTTTCTTCTCAGAGGGACATTAATAAAAAATCCCAATCCCTCACCCGGATTAAATTTTTGGTTCAGTTTCTAATCATTTACTTATTTGAAAGCGTTGTAGAGTAATAATGTTGCTGTCGTTTCTTTTGTGAACATTTTCCTATATTATAAAGTCTAATGTTGCGCTGTTTATTCTAATTTTTCCTCTCATTATGTTTTTTTTTTTTTTTTTTTTTTTTTCACGTTTAAATTTCAGTATTTATTTGAAAAATTTTACTTCCGCTTAAATTCTATTTATTGATCAATTTTTAATGTTACTTCATTTATTTTATCAGCATCAATATTTTCGGAAATAGAAAAAGAGAAAAGGCAAGGACAAATTTTATGCTACATTTTTGCTTAGAAAATAAAATCAGAGGGTACAAGATGCTGGAAATATATGTCCTTGGATTTCTGTACCAAAATTAAATCATGATTTTAAAAAAAATATTTCATTAATCCCAAACACATTTATGTAAAACAATTAACGACTAAGAAACTAATGTTTCTTTTTATTTATTAAGTGATTTCTTTTCGTACCTTTCCTTTGATTCCTTGATCCTGATGGCCGCAGTAGCGTAGTGGTCATAGTCTCGGATTTGCTGCCGGCGGTTTTCGACGACTCACCACTTTTCACCCACCGTGTAGCCGAGGTTGATGCACCTTAAATCTGTCGAGATTTAAAGTCCTCCCTTCGGCATGGTGTGGAAGTTAGGAGAAGGAGGTGCCATCTCAGGTGTCGTCTTCATCATTTGACCGAGGTTCAAAATTGCGAAGCACGTTGCCAATTGCCCCCCAGTTGCTTCGGGTGTGACGTTAATAAAACCAAACTTGGATTCCTGAATTCCAGTCTTGCTGACCTGTATATTGTCCAAATAAATGTTATTGAAATGGTTCAAGCAGAATGCAAATTTTTTGTTCTCAATTCGCAATAGACTAAAAAACTAATTTCATTCTTTTATTTATCAGGTGACTTCTCTTTTTAATTTTCTTTTCTTACTTCTTTCTTACCTTTTCTTTAATTTCCTGAATTTTGAACTATATATATATAATCGTACAAATAAATTTTATTTAAATGAATAAAACAGAGTGCAGTTATTTTGTTCTCAGTTTGAAAAAATGAACCGAATGTCAAGCAAGATAATTTTAAAAATATGAGCAAACATCAACATTTTTTTCTCTAAGAGGACTTTCCAAAAATATTTTTAACGTCAAACCTGTTGAATGGCCAATGCACGCATGGCAATCATGCCTCATTGATGTCACACTTAAATTTAGATCTCTTGTAAAAAAAATTATTCTTCTCACTCCATTAAGAGCACATTGGACGCATTTCCCGTTTGTAATCATACATCATCAATCGTTTTAATTACTCTCATTTCCATAAAGGCATGCCTAATTTCGTCTGCGGTTCCACGACCAAGGTCAGAACAATCCTAACGGACTTGGTATTCGATCACGTGGTTGGAAAACTATTTCACTGGTGACCAGGGTGCGCCATTTAGTCTGGAATTAATAGCAAGACACAGAGCATAAAAAATATCATGCTATTCATCAAAGTGAAATGCTTGGTCTTCTAATATGAGAGTAATTTAGGAGTTAATAGTTTGGGATTAAGCATGCTGTTTAAGTGGTTCATGAAAAGGTAAAACAGGTTGCTCAAGAAGTATTAGAAAGAAGATTCTGTGACTTGACGATTCTTCCTAGAATTGGCGATAAGGTTATTCAATTTGTTAGAGTTCAATGTTTTGGTTATTTTTGTAAGGTATTATGTTTATGCCTTCTAATTATTATGTACCGTAAAATTTATGTAAAATTTTTATTGTCCAAATAAATATGTATAAAGAACGAAAACTATTTTCTCAGTTATTTGGAACTCACTGCATTGTAATATTTCTCTCGCGTAATTTGGAACACTAACACTTCATTTAGAGCTTCTTTTCCCTTGTTAAAATTGTAAAAAAAAAAAATCGAAATTTTTGAACCATATGTCACGAATTAAATATTAATTTTTTTTTCAAAAGTTTTAATTTATGAGGAATTGATTACATTTGCAACTTTGTTATAATTTTCTCATTATTCTAGACTACCTCTTTAGACGTGCATTAAATTTATCATGGTGTACCTCTTGTTAAAGTTTATTTATAATCTTTGTTGCATGAATCAACGCAACTGACTGCATTGTTTCCTTAATTCCTGTAATCTTCATTTGGCTCAAATACGTGACTGGAGTAAAGAATGAAACACGGAACATCTCAACTACAGAAAGAAGAAACCCATTCATTTAGGAAACTACAATATTGCTTCAAAGTTAAACATCCCTCTAATCTTAGAACACAGATTCTTTAAATTTATAGACTTTTTTTTTAATAAAATTAGACTAGAGAGTTTTGATTGGAGTTTTTAGCATGCAAAATAAATACTTGAATACGGTTTCTATTTCTCGTATAAAAAAATTAAGACGAATTTTAAATTTTTATTTGTATGTTATAATGATATGAAATGTAGATTATTTATAATAAAATAAATTATTTTCCCAAAGATTAATTAAAAACACGATCTAACTCAATATTATTTAACTTTGTGACAGATTTTGTGTAAGGAAAAATTACAGTTTCAGATTTTCATGCTCTTTAAATATGTTTTTCATATTATAGATGTGATAAACTAATAACAACAATAACCATGAAGAAGAATTCCAGCAATATATAACACTAAATATTCAAGAAGAATTAAATATGTTGCTTAGTTACAATCTTAAACTACATTAATTTTGTTTTAGCTTGAAAAATCAAAATGTAAATTTATTTTAAAAGGATATTTTTTTAATTTATTTTCAAGTATATCTCTAAAATGCACATGAAAAAAAGAATTAGATTAACCATGACCTTAAAATATCAACTAATTTATCTATTTGTAAATGCTTTTAAGTTAATATTGTTAACTTTTTATTAATAAAATTAACATATTCTACAAGTAGGGAAAAAAATGTGTGGGGGAGTTCCTTTTACAATCTTTCTGGAAAGAAGAGAGATTTTGATGTTGTATCACAAGATTTCGAACGAAATATTTACAAGAAAAATTCTGAAACAGTGGTATGCATTTTAAACTAAGTAAACCTTTCATGTTACTGTAAATTATTGTTTAAAATGCAAATATTGGGATTTTAAATTTCATGACTCGTAATTTCCTTATTAAAAAATTAGTATGGTATCAATATCAAATTCAATCTTTCTTTTAGGCAAAAAAATGCATTATTTAATATAAAAAAAATTGATTTCAAATAGAATCTTCATTTATAGATTATCAAAACACATACTTGCAATTAGTATTGAATAAATAATAATTATACAATAAAATAGAGGGGAATTTATACATAATACTAATCAAAATATTTTACGTAAGCCGTATAAAAGCAAAACAAATCATTTATTCAACATAACAGTTGCTAATGTATTGCATCGAAAAAAGCAGTAAAATGAAAACAATAGAATAAAAATTATTCGAAAATTCAAAAGTGTTAGAACTGTAATTTCTATGTAACTTTTTAATTTTTTTTTTTATTTCTTCTAAGACATTAAAAGTTGATTTCTTATGATACAAAAAGATAAAATCACTTACATAAAAAAGTTATTTGGGTCTGTTTTTATTTTTACCACACTTGCTGGTAAAATGTAATTTTCTAATTTCTTCTGGTGTGTTTCATTTTGGTAATTGCTTTCAAAATCATTTCGTATGTAATTTCAGGCTCTAGTAGCTTCCGGTTAAGAGGAAAGTAATTTAACAAATAATACCGCGAAAGCGTAATGGCTAATATCAAAATTTCTTTAAGAATAGAAAGGAAAATCATTTTTTCTAACGGCACTGAAATGAATTTTTTTCCTCGAAAACAAATAAAAAAAATTGAAACTTATAATAAACATTAACAGAAAAAAATCAACCTTACAAATTATAATATTTTATTTACTACCACGGTATAAAACGGGATGTACGAACAGTTAATAATTTTCTAAAAAGAAAAAAAAATGAAAGAACTTTAAATAAAGCCTCAATAAGAATACAAATGAATAATTTCTGAAATTATTGTAATAATAGTATAATTTATGTATTCGAGAGTGATTGAAATTTCGGATTGAAGAACCAGGGTCCTCAGATGTAACTCAAAACAACGCGATTCATTGCCTGACACAATTATTTGATTTTTATGTTTGAAAATTAGTGAATAGCAATATAATTCAGAGTTGATATTAGCTTACAAAAAAATAATCAACACTACAATATGTTGGCTATCGCATATCTCTTTCTTTGCACAATAAAATAGTTATGCGTCAGATGAAAATTCGATAGTCCTGCGCCGACTTACTTTTAAAGGTTGTTTACTCTTGATTTACGCGAATATGCTTAGAGCTGAAACTTCATAAAAATAGAATTATAATGGAATAGAATAAAATGATACTAAATCAACAAATGAATCAACAAAATTAAAAGAGAACCGAACGATCCTATGAAAACATAGATCTACCCTTACATTTGCATTTCTCGAACTTTGATTGCTTATTTATTTATTAAAGCTTCGGATCTGCGGTCGCTCAGTCATACCTCCCACAAGCTTTCATCATATAAATTTATTGCATTTTAGGTCAGACAAATGTTTATCCGTCGACATTGACATAAATAGTAACAAGATGTATTTAAATAACCGCGAAAGCTTAACTACTCTAATTTGCACGTGCCTCAGAGAACAAATGACCTTTTTTTTCCAACAAAAGATATTGTAAAGAGAAATGCGTCGACCTTTTTTCCTTATATTTTCAACGCTGGCTGGCTTTTTAAATAGCCTTGACTGGTATTTGATATGATTCTATAGGTGCTCGGTACTATAACCACAAATCACTGTTCATTTAATATTACTCTTTCTTTTCTAAAGGTCAGGTACAGTATTCTGAGTTTAAAAAATATATGTAAGCAGTAAAAAAACATTTCAAATCACTTACAACTGACAGCTCAGTGCTCAGTTACATCAAAAAGGATTTAAAAACACATATGGATATATTGCACTGATTAACTTTCCATGCAATGGTTTTAACATTTTTTTTCATACAATGATTTTTTTAAGAATACTGATAAAAGAATGTCTTTAGTACTTTATTTATTCAAGTAAAATTGGTTATATATTCCTTTAAGTTCTTAAATTAGTTGAAATTTCTATGAGGAGCTGAAGAATTTATTAAACAGGTTGCAAAGAGTTACTTAAGTTTTGACAAATTTTAATGTACTATGTTTATAATGTATGTTTATAAATTGTTACTTATCTTTCTACGTATATATTGTTATTTAATTACAGTATTTTGTTTTGAATTTTATCTACATCAGCCTTGAACATTCTTAACACGGAAAAAGGCTGCTAACACCACAGAAAACTCTAACACTTTTATAATATTATTCTCATTCAGTTCAAGTTCCTATCTGTACATTTTAGACTTAAATTATAAAAATAGATATTTTTCCGAGAATCCAATGTAATACGGACTGAAATTTTCACACAAAATTTACGAAGTGTGAATGTGTTTAAGAAAACTTTTTCTCAAAATTATATGGTAGCACATCAAAAGAAAATAAGATTTTGATACTGCTAAAAATTATTTTTAGCATCATTACTCAGCATTAAATAAAACATTATTTCGCAAAAAAAAAAAAAAAAAAAAAAAAAAACCATGTTTCGATGTCCATTTGATAAAGTGTGCTTCCAAATTCTCTTATTTCTACAAAATTCCGCTTAAGAACATCTTTAAATAATGATAAGTAACAACACAAGACTTTTATACAATTAAATAGTTAGTGACTGTTGGTTACAATAAAGTATATGTATTACTTTCAGCACATATATAAACTGTTTTAAAACAGAAAGAAATCTGGACATGTTAGCAGGGTTTTTTCCCCCAAAGAATTGTATTTCTAATTATTTTTCTATGTTACTGAATAAAAAATGTGAAATGTCTCATAAATTCAATATTATATAGTGGTAAAAACAATGCAAAATTATAAAAATTTTGGTTTGAGAGGGCTTCAACATTATTTAATTTATTTATTACAAGAATAACATTTATTTTTTAAATTTCTATAGCATTACTTTTTTCGTCATTGATGGCAAAAAGGAAAATTAAAATTATACTAAATTGTTATGAAATTAAAGTTGTGTTACAATAATTGCTTAAAAAATTGCTCTTCTATATAAGAATTTTTAGAATGTGTTGGCAAAAGTAAGAAAGTTTTGTTGTACAAAGTTCGTACATCTTTTTGTGGATTTTACTGTACATCTATCGAAATACGGTGTATTTCAAAATTTTGATATAATATACGGTAGTTAACGGTTTCAATAGGTAGTTTTTAGTTTAAATCGTAATCTAAAAATGATTCATATTTAACTATGACATATAAATTCATATTTATTAAATCAAGTGATACAATTCTTTTATGTATGAATTTTTCAAGTATGCATCTTTGTAGATTTTACTACACATCTTTCAAAATAAAATATATTCAA
Organism: Nephila pilipes; assembly: GCA_019974015.1. Lineage (NCBI taxonomy): Eukaryota > Metazoa > Arthropoda > Arachnida > Araneae > Nephilidae > Nephila > Nephila pilipes. The sequence continues at coordinate 817,038 of BMAW01021878.1, forward strand.
AACTTTTCAATTTATCTGTTTGTTAAGGATTTCATTTTACAGAATATTTTAGATGAGAAAACTGTGCTTTATTTTAAGCGCTTTAATTCGTATGATAAATGCATTAACTCGGAGCTAAAATCACCTGATAGTTAACTACCAAATCATGCGATTCAGTTATTAACTAAAATATTAAACTGTAGAGAACTTGAGTAACTGAAACATAGCGAAATTTCAGATAGCTTCATAGCTAACCGTTGACCTTAGCTCAATTTCTTAAAAGCTTTGAACTAAGTTCAGACACTTAAGCAGGAAGTCGGTATCTGTTGCTGAAATTTCAAGAAGCGTACTGTGACGGTAAATAATGCTGTGTCATTTGCAAACACACTCTAGAGAAATTTAAATATTTATTTTCTACATTAAAGGATAGTAACTGTTCCTCTTAAAATGAATGCGGGCTTCTATTATATAACAGAATATAAGATTTATGAATTTTATGAATTGTTTCCTAGATAATACGGACGTGTTTATAATTTGCTTTATCTCTCATGTTTCAAAAATATATCAATATCTAATTACATAATTTTAACATAATATTGTTTTCGATTACTTGTTATTTGATATAATTATTCAGATTTAATAATAAAAATTAAATAAAAGTCAACTATATGTATATATATATATGTAAAAGGTAACCCACAATTTTGTAACTGTTGATATATATATAAATGCGTATCTCTGATGATATATTTATAAACCATATGGCTATACCTCTGCTTAATATATAATTTCATTTTGAAAACAAATAATATGTTGCGTATTTTTTATAAAAAGGAACAGAAATTAATAGTATTAGCGTATGAGGGAATTCGTGCGAGCACCTGTTTAGAAATTTTCCTTGTTATTTTTGAACGTCTGAAAAAATATAAAATAAATTCAATTAAAATAAAATAGTATGAGGTTGTTATTGAATACATTCCTCTATTTACAAAATGAATAAAAGCTGCATCTAATAATATGTCTCTTTTTAAATCAATATATTTTCGATCTACGCAAAAGCCATTGAATACGAACTATGTAATGAAGTGACGACCCTTGCATTGAGAAGTCTCTCTCTCTCTCTCAGCTCCCACAACAAAAACTAGATTTACAAAGATCTGATATGAAATTAAAAGAACGATTTAGAAATATGTACATTTTTTGGGGTTCATATCTAACATTTATACAAATGTTTGGAGTTTATAAAATTAAATTAATTACTGGAACTTACAGTTTTTAGGGGGGGGAAGTGCATAGTAATGAGCATTTATCGCGTTCACGTAATTTTGAGTGGTTGAAGCTTTTTCGAGATATCTGAGAAGACGTTGAAAATCATTCCCGCCTGAATCACCCTTCCACATCAAAATCGAATGACAATATCGAAAATATCAATAATCTGGTTCGATCTGACCGTCGGTTAAATACTCGTGCGATTATTGAGACTAGGAATCGATAAGGAATCTGTATAGAAAATGTTACATAACAATTTCAACATGCAAAAAATATGTGCCAAAATGGTGCATAAAATTCTCACGTTTGAACAACAAGAAGCTCGCAAAATGTTTGTAATGACACTTTGAATACCATAAAAAACTACCCAAACTTATTGGAAAGGATAATAACGTGTGACGAGGAACGGTTTTTTTTTATTATTATCCTGAAACGAAGCGCCAATCCACACACTCGAAGAGTCCATCTTCACCGGGAGCCCAAAAAGCTCAAATGAGCAAATAAAAATTCAAAGCAATTATCTTAAATAAAAGAAAAGTGAATTACAAAGGCATATTCTTAATTAAAGAGTGAATGAGTGTGGAGTGTAATGGCGCAAGAGCCATATATGATCACGATGCATAAGAATGTAGAACTATGATCATGATGTTTGAAAAATGAAAATAGATAAAAAAAAAAATTAGTTGGTAAGAAAGAGGGTCGAAAATATAGATGGATCTCTAGGGTAACCTGGTGGCGAATAACCTGTGTTTACCAAAAATAATAAATTCAGGGGGGGGAGGAAATCACTTAAGCATGCTGGGGATCAGGATGCCTCGCCTTTATTTGAGAAGGTAAACCCTTGATGAGTTAATTAAAGGTAAACGAACACTAATGCAATTTATTGCATACGTATATAGTGGAAGGAAATGTAGAATCTATTAGTTTTTGTCACGGGAAGAGAAGATAAAAACTCTAGATATTTTTTACCCTTCATCCAACCTTGTGGACACTTAGAAATATTCTATCTTCTCTTCCGGTTCAGCCGTTCGCACTTTTGTATTTAAGAACATGAAAGATTCTTTATCCAAACAGAGCGAATGATTTCTATACACCATAAACTAATTGTTTCTGAAATTCAAACCTAGTATAAATTCAAAAAATTGTATGACATGGTCATCTAATGAGACATTCGTAGTTCTCTGCTCAGGTCCAGGAATGTCTTTGCAGTTTCCAGACAAGTACTAGATTCTGGGGAAGACACACCAGGCAAAAGTGAAAGGAATCAATATTTTTTTTTTTCCTTTCATCTTGTGTGCTTGCAATGCATTACCAATAACTCAATCTCACATTTTTATTTGCACAGGAATTTCTCCAAACCGTATCCAAGAATATCGAGATTTAATCGATCCCATCTTGTTGAAAATATTATGCATGGATTTAGTCTGTCTGTTTTAACTAAATTACGGAACAAAATAACAACTGCAGTGCAACGAAATGTTTTCATGTTTTTACTTTTTAAAATTTAAATTTAATTAAAGAATTTCAAAAATTGGCTTTTTTAAGGAATGCCTTGCACTATCGCTGTGTAGATGCATAAAAGAAATAAGGCGTTAGTTTTGATGAATTAAATAAACTTTTCTAACCTAAAGGGTTATAATCGGCTCATTTCTATAACTTATTTCATGGTTTCTCCTGTATTTCAATCATTACATCTTATTTTTAAGTATTCCTCAAATAGATAAGTATCTTTAGCTTTAAATTTCTTCAGACATGTGTAACAATTTTTTATCCTTAACAACAACAAAAAAAAGAAAGATATATGTTACTCGACTTGTTTTAATTGACTCAAATCACGAATATGCATAAAAAAGATAGAAAAGTAAAATTAGTGTTTTGGGATGGTCGGCATTTCCTTTAATTCTTAATAAATGATTTCCCGCATTACACATTTTGTTTTCAGCCGGATATGATTCTAGCTCCATGTATGCGGAAAAAAGAATAAATCTATAATTCTCTGTTCAGCTATGTATCCTGAGCTCAAAATTTCAAATGAGAAATAACAAAATTGAGACATAATCTCTTATTACAGTGAAACTAAAGGTGAAATAAATATCATTGATAAATTAACCCGACATATGCAAAGGGGACCTATGAGATTGCCTGTGTGTTTATTCGCCAATATGATTGACCTGATGATGATGGCTGTTGATTAAAGTTGCACTGAGAAGCAACAAGAGGGCTATTATTATTGACATGAGAGCAATAAATGCATTTTTAGTTTTTATGCATTTCCTTCTTATATAATCAAAACAGACTATACAAAAGTTCCTTTTCTTTTTATCTGAAAGAACTTCGAAAATAATTGATTAAATCTCATAGAAATATTAGAATGGGGTAAACATCCCAATGAATTAAGAAAGAAGGCATTGGAAGTTACAACAAGTGATAAACCAGAAAAAAATCAGAACACCTAAAAGTGGAAGAGGGGGAAAGAAAAGCAACGAAACGTCTTTTGCGATTAGTTTTTCTTTACTAAAAGCACGTAAATGTGAACTATAAATCTTACTAGTCATTAAAAAATGCATCAAGGATAATAAATGGTATAGCATTATAAATTCGCAATTTAAAAAATTTATTACTTCTCAAGAGTTTAAATAATTGAAACCGGTTATACAAATAAAATATAAGACTCTTAAAGGTGTAAAGAAGCAAAAAAAAAGGTAAGAAGTGGGATTAATTAAAATAGTGTGTGTGTGTGTAGTCTATTTTAATAAGCATAAAAATACATGAAATAATGCTATATAAAATTATATTTTTATAAAATTGCATAAATAAAAAAAATCGGAATTAGTCCAATAGTCCCATACAGGCAAAACATTGCTTTTTTTTAAAGGATAGGAAAATTTATACCATTAAATGATTTGAAAGTTTTTCTGAACTTTCTGTATTTATATATAATACTCATATGTCCTGAGATACAAAAACAATTTTAAAATGCCAAGTTGCTTTTTGATGAAATGATCTAAATACTTGCATGATGATTTCTTTAGCAAAAGAGAAAATAAAAATCATTGATACAAGCACGAATCTCCTAGGTGTTAATAACAATAAAGCAAACAAGTAATATAAAAAAAATTAAGTCAATTCCTACTTAATTCAACAAAGAAATTTCTTATTTTAATTACTTTTTATTTAATAATTACAATTAATATAAATATATGTATATACATATGACAGAATCACAATATTAAGTGGGAAAAGAAATTTTTTTACAGCGAACTACACGTTTCGTCACTGACGGTATTTATTCCTAAATTTATATCCTGCTACATCTCTTATATAAGAGAAATTTTTTTTTCTCCCATATAAAACTAAAATTAATTATTTGAAAATCAAATAAAAAAAAATTTATGCTTCGACGAGTTTCGATCCGAAGGCATGAAGTTTCTACGCCGACGCTCTATCAAATTTGCCATTGCAAAACAAATGACATAGTAGAAGCATTGGCTTGTTTCTTAAATCATCCGGTAAATTAAATGATTGAAATGCAGTTCAGCCCAACCACCCTAGGCGACAGGAAATATTTGGCATAAAAATTTTGCCAAATGTGGCTACTCTGGTCCGTTTCACGGACTCAACGTTCAGCCGTATTAACGTTCATTTGGGGAACTATTTACAATTACTTCTAAAAATTATGTAATAATATAGAAATAATTGACATACATAGGTTCTGTTTCGGCTTTCGAATAATATATTTTAAATATAACTGTATTGTGAGTCTCAAAATGCAATTTCTAGAAATAAGTATAAAGCAATTTAATTTATTAATTGTTTCTATAACGAGATATCATGAAAAATATGCTGCCGTGATAACATAATATAAAGAGCATAATTTCCAAAATTAAAAGTAACAGCTTAGTTAAATATTTTAATTGGAAACCAATTTCTTCTCTTTTTTTTATTTATTTGTTTATTTTCATTTTTATGTGTTTATTTACAGTTTCCGTTCAATTTTCGTCTGGAGTATTTCATCTTCATTTTCATTTTTTTTTTTTCCCTCCATTTGTAAAATACATTTTATAGTAAGAAGAACATTTTTCTCTATACAAACCATGTAATGTGAAAAATAAATGTTTGCCCTTCAGAATAAGCTTCGAAAAATAATTTTTCAACTGCGATATGAAATGAGACGTAAAAGAGTCAGTGAATAATAATATTAGATATAATGAATAGTTTTTTACAAATTAATTTTATAAATTTCCTCTAATATTTGCAAAAATCGTATTTGAAAAATAATTTTTTATGCTGCATTCAGATGAGTTGAGAATAATATAAAATCGTATTTTTTCTAATTTATTTAAACTTTTTTTAATTACTTAAATTGTAAAATACGAACAAATTCTGGACATTTTTTGAAATTACTGATGTACTTTAATAATTGAGAGAATTCAAATGAGATTTATTAATCATAAAATAAGTTTTGCTTACTTTGAATTCGGAGTTTAATTGATATTGGAAATTTTTAAATATGCTTTAAGAATATTGCACATAAGGGAAACTGTTTACAATATGTATCAGAGAGGTATTATGAATAAAAACAACTTTTTTTAAATATCAACTATTTAAATTCGTTTCTGAAAATTTTGAATTTTTATTTCTTCTATTATAAAAACGTTATCTAGTTTCCATTCTTGAAAAATATTTAAAAATCAACTTTAACTTCGAAACTGTCTCATAGATGGCACTACAAATAAAGAGTAGAGTAGAGAGAACTGTGAGCACGTATGCGTGTCCGCAAACGCATTTTTCGCTTACCAGCTCTTTTTTTTTATTTTTTATTTATTTATTTATTTATTTTGAATTTGAGAACATTTCATTTATTCCATGCAATTTGTTTCATTCAAATCTAGACTAATTGTATTTATCTGAAAGCAATAAAATGCATCCGAAAGCGCAAAAAAATAATAAAGATTTCTGTTGTATTCTACTTTTTACCGAATTTTAAAATGTTTATTTTTTCTAATTATTTGTTTGTAATTTTCTGATCTTTAAAGAAACAGTAGAAAAATTTTCCAATATAAGGAGGCGTGTAATTTCACATAAACTTCCATTGTTTTTGCTCTTTCGGGTGCACTTTATTGCACTGAACTAAGTATGATGATATAGATTTGAGAAGAAAAAGTAGAATTAGCTGAATTAGAATAGCTGTTAGATGAGAAGCTGAAACAAGGATTTGATTGCAAGGATTCGTTGGTTTAATTAACATCCTCCACAATTACTGGAAGGCTTTTGGCAACAAAAATTGTAATTTGAAACACGGTCTAGGAAAAGAGGATGAACCTTAACGGATTCGATGTGCCTCAAAAAATGTCTCTTTTTTTAATCATATTTTGATATCAATTCCGTATACAGAGCAGCATAATTTAAAATATTACTCGTTAATTCGTTGTTTGTGTGTATATGCAAAATTTGTTTTATAACTCTGATTGTAATGTTAAATGGAACTTTATATTTTTAAATTTTATTACACTGCAATGTTAAATGTAACTTTACATACTTAAGGGGGGAATTGCGCATTAATTGAATGTTTTTAAATTTAAAAATGCTGCATGATAAACGGATACATACGTTACAACCATATGAATTGATATTAATACTTGTGTTCTCACCCACCACGCTAGCCGTCTATAAAGATTCCTTTATCATTGTTCCGATATTTGGATAAAGCTCGGATTCCATACAAGTTAGGCGTATTTTCAACATTCTAACTGATTGCATTAATTGGAATTAAGATTTCAAAAGCTTTTATTCATCTAGTTTTTATGAATTTTAGTTCCACTTATAATTTTGAATGAATAAAATCATTAAAGGAAATAAGGAGTATATTAAAGTTTTAGACAGAAACATTTTTTTTCGGTTTTACAGAACTAGATGCACGTAGTTTACATTGTGGAATTAATTAATTAATTTTGCAACGAAACGGTGCTTTTTTTTTATTTGATTTGAGAGTGTCAGATAAAGTCTTATCAAGAATAAATTCAACTAAATGTAAACAAAATAGTAAAAAATGAAATCTAAATAAGTTATATATATATAAAATTCTATTTGTATTAGAATTTTTAATTGTATTTAATTTTGTGTCGGTATTTGCATCTACACATGAGTCGTTATTTTCTCACAAGTTGCTGCCATTGAAGTTAAAAATAAAGAACCCAAAAGAAATTATTTCTACTAATCATATATACTTTTTCCTGAGTAATTTTTGACTCTGAGCAAATACTTTTATGCTTAATTATACCCAAAGAATGAATCCAATCTTTTAAAAAAAAAAGCAATTTCGTAATTATAAGGCATAGATTTGATTTATTTTTAAATTCTGTAATGTAAATAAAATAAACATATCTAATTTTTTAAATAAAATTAGAGTTCTTCAAAGGAAGATATTAAAAGAACTCACATAGAAGTGCGTATGATTTACACCCATATATTTGCTTACATTGGGTTGAAATTGAACATACTCGGTAAAAAAAGGTCAATCAAGGCTAGTCGCAGTAAAAAAAGAATGAAGAACAAAGATTTACTTTTCTGTGTTTTTGTTAATCTTCAGCAGATTGGAATGCTCCGGTAGCCTAGTGGTCATTCACGGTCTCGAACTCATGGCCGACAATATTTCCACCGAACTGTGGGTTCATCCTGCTGCCGCTGACCCGGCGTGCAGCGAGGTTGACTCACACTAAATATGTCGAGGTCCCAAGTCCTCAAGTTGGTATGGTGTGGAAATTTGCAGAGTGGAGCGCTAACTTAGGTGTCACCCTTTTCTCTAGAACGATGCTCAAAATTCCAGTGTCCATCGCATCGCCAATAGTCTTAGTATTACTTATATGCACCACGTTTATGAACAATCAGTTAATAATCAGAATAAGTAACCAAAATGAGGTTATCATTCTATTTTATGTTTTTTTTATAAGTGAATTAGTAATTGAAGGAAATTTCATAAAGTGTATAAATAAGTAAAAATAAAGAATAATTTTTTTAATAAAGTAAATGCTCTTTCCCATAGTGAACAACAGGGATTTAACACAATTTAAAAATTTGGATTTAATCTAAAAAGATTCTCTCTATTTGTCTATACAATGTTTTGTCTTTCACTTCTCATTATATCTTAAAAGATTATAGTTGCGTGAATACATAAATAGGTAGTTGTGGTGCTTCAGTGTGACATACAAATCGAATCGATATCAAATAAATAAATACAAAATTTTAAAAAAATCCGTAAATTGTTCTATATAAAATGTTGCGAAGGCAAACAGGTTTCAAAGGGACAATGGAATGGAAATTTGATTGATTCACTCGCTCACTCATGAACTCCATTACGTACTCACTCACACATTCAATCAAGCATGCATTCACTTTGACGCACATTCATCCATTCACGCACTCACACACCCCTCTCGCACCCACGTACTCACTCTCTCAGTCAGTCACGCACCCTCTCTCGCACTCACTTGCTCAGTCACTCTAGCACGCACGCACGCACGCACTCATTTATTTATTAAGGATTGGCTAGAAAAGATATTCCGAAAACACTTTATTTGTAAAAGAGATCGGGTGATAATTTCCTGCTCACTAAAACAATAGCCCCTTAGATGACTAATTAAAAATAAAACAGACATGTAATGGAATAAATAAATCTCTCGTGACCTAAGTCAATGATTTATACCCGCATCTGTAATACAGTTCCTGGCACGACCCTCTCTTGGCGACTTTAATGTCAGCGGAGACGGACATAATTAAGACTATGAGAGGCTGCATAATGACAGTGATTGAAAAGTCTCCTATAACTTAATTTGCATATGATTTTGTGACGATATTGCATTTCGCCAACCATCGTCACTAATTAAGAAGGACTGCCAAAATTCAAGTTCGCTCAGCTGAGGGATGAATACGGCGTTGAATGTTTATTAACTGGAAGAGACATTTAAGGGTGAGCTGGCTGTAATCCAGAGTGCACCAGGATAATTTCCTGGCGTAACTATCCAGAACTTCCAGTAGCATAACATCCATTGGTAACCGATTCATTTGTGACGTAATTTAATTCTAAATTGAATTCAACTGTTACTGTGACAGTGAATTGAATTTACTAAAATTTAAGACTCGGAAAAGTAATAATGAAAATGTATGTATATTACTTTTTCATATATATTGCATAAATAACCTTTTCATTTTGAGCAGTTTAATAATGATTTTAAAAAACTTCAGAAAGGCCTTTAAAACAATTAAAGTTAATTTATATTATTGGTGTTATAGAACACATTTATCATTCCCTATGTACCTTAAATAGATTAAACCATAAAGTACCCTGTTTTTGATGAAAAATTAAACTCTTATATATCGCCAGGATAAAAAAAAAAATTCATAATTTCTATGTGATTTTATGCTAAAAAATTTGAACATGGTTAGAATCACCAATTATACACATTGCAGGAAGTGAAATTTTGCAAGACATTGCTTTAATTTTTAAAAAACTATTAAATGAACACACACACACACACACACACACACACACATATATATATATATATATATATATATTTGAGACAGGCATCATTTAAGATTTGAAGCTATAAAAATATTTAATTATGAAAAAAAAAATGTATAGGTTTCCCTGCACTAAAAAAAGTTATATTGTTAAAACTAGCAATGCAATAAAAAGGACATTATAAAGAGAAAAGTTTATTTAACTAGACTTTAATTCTATTTCAGTGACATACAGTTGTGATGTTGGGCTATTCGCGATTTTCTCTTCACTAATCTCGGGGGCATTATATCAATTTGAATTACATAAAATTACAACTTCATACCAATCAAAATGAAACATTATTACATAAATTAGATGAAGGGGAAGTGATTTAGTGATAATGATATATAAATGAAAATAGATTGAAAGGAAAGTGAGAGGAAATAGAGGATAACGACTTGTTGACACAGATTTATAATTAGCATTGAAACTCTTCAATTAGTCTTGGTGGGTTAAAACGATTCCATTAGAAGTATTAAGATAAGAATTAGAGGTTCGTCTAAAATGATTGAATCATTCGAGCGAATTGGTAAGCAAAGAATTTATTAAAAGATCCCAATTTAAATTAATATATTAATTGGGATTCCAGAGAGAGCGACTTTAGCTATCCATTACTGCCTTTTATAAAACATTTTAGTTTGTCATTACGTGTCTTTAATTGTAGTCGATATTTATAGCTTAATATCTTCAACTTAGATATGGTTCAGGAGCAGAGAAATGAAGGGTAGTCGCTACACAGTTATTATTTATTTTACGATATACTCGTACATTGAAAATTACTAAAAATTTCATAGGGATACCGCGAAATTAGTAGAAATTTTGAGGCAATAAGCAATCACGACTTAGAAAGTGAGGATCATTTTTTAAAGGAAATAAAAACTGATTGCAATTAATAAAGATCTCGAAAAAGATGGATGTATCTTTCAAATGTCCAAATGAAATGATAACCAAAGGAAACAATGTAATAAAGCTTTCTAAAACCAAGACATGTTGTTATTTTTATTAAAACAAACACCCAACATTAACATAAAAGAATCCAGCATCTCAAGATTAACATAAAAGAATTTTTTAAATCTAACGCACCTCAACGAAACATGCTAAAAACCTGAAATTAATCTCATTTGATTATTAAAATATTTCGGAATTAAAAAAGATGGATTTGTTCTGAAGGTCCTGCGACTGTATTATTGGAAGATTAAATGAAATAACCACAAACACTTGTGTTCTCAATCATTGCAGGAAAAATTATCAAGTACAATAGTTAGGCGCAGTCTCTCTCCCCTAACCATCTCTCCAATGGAAATACAGTAAATAATCCTCTTTTAGATATTCTCAGCAGAAATTAGAGGTATGAGAAACGTAACTAATATTCCTCCGGGGCCAATATCATTCTTATGCAGCTCATTTCAATCGCAATGATTTTAAATGAGTATCTTCTTTCTTATAGAGCCGTCACGAGGGTTCGTCTCGTCTCGATTTTCTCACACTGCACTTTTCGTTGCTAAATCAGCAAGGAAAAGTTTCAAGGAATTGATCTTTTATCTTATACTAATTCCTCGTGAACCCAAGAAGTACTTATACCATTATTTGAGACTCTAATTTACGATAGTGGCTCTGAAACTGTGATGTAACTGAGAACACGCGAACTAATTTAAGCAAGTGATCGTAAAGAAATTAATTTTTTATGAACATTTCTCAAAGATGACTTCTTTAGTAAAATCATATTCTAAAGGCAATACTGGAAACATTTACATAACAATTATGAATAAAATATAGGTAGATTTAGAGTTTTGTGAAATTCTCTGTCATAAAATAAAATCACAACACAGAGAAGGAGTTACACTCGATAAATGAATTCATATCAAAGACGTTGTCCATTCAAATTTCGAAAAACAAGTAGCTTCGCAATGAATTTACAAATCTTACTTGCTTTAAATACGTGGTATGAACGCCCTGGGAGCTATGAGCTATGAGTCAGGAATGACTTTAAAGAGGACTATTGATGGTTTGATTGCTTCATTTACGTCACACTGAGAAGCAATACGATGGCTATTGGTAATGAACCACGTAATTTTTATCTTCACTTAAGTGACGAGGACGACACCTAAGCTGGCACTTTCCCTTCCCAACTACCACACCAAGCCATTAGGAGTACTCGGAACCTCGACCAGATTCAATGTGCCTCACCCTCACTACGAGGCGAGTCTTTAGTCTAAAGGAGTAGGCTGTATCAGCAGCTTTCTGAGTTTATAAGAGTCGTGTAATAAGGCTACGAGAAGGTGGATTTTTTTTACGATATTGCAGAAAAATTTGCAGGGACGCATCCACTGTGCATGACTTTTGGCAGCAGTGGTCCCAAAAAGGTGCTGTCTCGGTAGTGGCCGCATGCGCATGTAACAGAGTGATACAGCGAATTGTAAAAAATTGTTTACTTGAGAGACAGCTCCGAGCTAAACGCCCTGTAACGTTCATGTCACTAAGTCCAAATCACTACCACCTGAGACCTGTTCTCAGATAAAAGCAGTGCCTGTGATGGCCATATATTAGTTAGATTGATACTAGTTGAGCACTTGGAACTGCCCTGTCTGTGGCGTAGACACACAAGACCTGCATTAAAAATTATTATGTAGAGAGCAATTTCTTATGACAGCTGGAGCTCTGTCGTCATTATCTCAAATCCCTTGATAACAAAATTGTACGTCAGACTGTTGATTGAATCAGATCTGTTTCCTTTCTTTATCATTATTCCAGAAGGTAATTTCCAATAGGATAACGTCTTATCCCAAAACGCTATTGTTACTCAACGGGTATCTACATGGTATTGATATGATGTCTTGGCCTGCAAGATCACCAGATCTTTCTCCCAACGAGAACACATGAGATATTATTGGACGACAAATCTGGCGTCAACCCAGCATTGGCTGTTGCTAATTTGACTGAACAAGTACAACGGGCATTTACCTCCATCACATGAAATGATATAGCAGTTATTTATGTGCCACCATTTCATAATTTAAATAGCTCTTCTCGCACATACTTTGTGACGTCGGGCTATTCACAGTTCTCTCTTTACTAACAGAGGGGACTTTTTATAATTTGAACGGCATAAAATTACAGCTCATTGCCAACTAAATGAAACATTATTAGAAAAACTATATGACGATGAGAAGGTTAATTCACTGAATTAAGGAGACAGATGTATCAGCGAAACAGTTTTAAGAGAAATAACAAATGAGACAGATGATAATGAAGAATTGATAGTTGTTTGTAAATTGAAATGAATTATAGTAGTTAATCGGTGGTAGTAAAATTGATAGAAAGATACTCTTAATTAGAATAATAGGAGTCGAATTGCTATGTTAGAGAACTGTCTCAATCGGTGCGAGTGAATTGGTAAGCTATGATTTTATTATTTAATTAAAGCTAGGATTAAAGTGAATTAAGAGAGATTCAAGAGAGAGAGAAAGACCTTTCTTTTTCAGTGCAGACAGTTAAATAAACAGTTTTGCATCTTTTATATATTTCTTCATTTGTATTTTTGTGAGCTTATTGATTATTTAATTAGGCATTAAGCTGTCTGTAGAATTTAATAATGAAAGGCAGAAGCTACATCTTTACTGGTGACTTTGGAACTTTAATTAAATTCAGGTTAATTAGACAAATGTAAGTTTAATTCCTCGAAACTAATTTCTTCTTGGTGTTCGGATTTTATTTTCAACCAGTGCATATTAAGTTTTTTTTTTTAGTTAAAAAAAAGCTTGCATTTTATTATAAAATTCTGCAGCAAGAATTTTAAAAAATATTTCCGTCAGGAAAGTGTTTCTTTTCGTTATTAGGAAAGCCTCTAATGAAACTTATTTCTCAAACAAATTAATTTTAATGCGTACCAAAAAATTGCTCCGGGAAGCAAAAAGAAACCATTGACAAAGCTTTTTAAGTGATTCTAAGAAAAAAATTTAAAATTCAGGGAAACACTCATTAAAAGGGTCGACTCCAATATCTAAGGACCACCTTTTTACAATATATGCGATAACATATAATAAAAGAAACATTGAAAAGGAGATTCAAAACCATAATTTATATACTTTACAATCTTAAGAGTACTATAGACTTTCAATCATTATCTGAGGCATATTGTAAGCCAAAGGATATAACTAGGGGAACCACTGATTTATATCGTCATGGTATGAAACAGACTTTTAAAGTATGTTTGCTACTTCCTCAGTGAAAACACCGTAAAATGCCGATAACACGCTCCTTTTTTTTTTACAGTTGGAAAAGGTTTTACGTTTAGGATGTGTATGGCTAAAAAAAGAATAATGCCTAAGTAATGTACAATAAATTTCAGGAATATCATCCTACGCTTCGTATATAAGTTCTTTCCTATGAATTCATAACCAAGAATATGATCTTTTAATCATATTTTTCCACCTGATTGTAATAATATAAAACAGATACATTTCGAGACTTTCAACGAAATGATCTAACGACTAATCACTAACTAATCACTTTGGAAGACAGAATTGTTTTATTGAAGGAAACACTCAGCGTTCTAAGAGTACTGCTCTAAAATTATTACCGTAACAAAATTAGAACATGGACTTCCGAAAGCAGAAAAATTAGAAGTTAACGAATTAGAATAAATCTTAGTTCTAACAACTCAATTTTATTGGTTTTATTCTGCAGACAAAGAATTAAAACCATTATTTAATGAAGTTAAATTTGAGAATGAATTCCCTAAATTTGGGTGTGAAGAATATCGCGATAAAGTTTCTGTTTGGAAATTTAGAACTAATAGGCTTATTCGGGAACTGGGTCAAAATATATCGGGTGTTAACACTCCTTATTTTAATCTAAGTACGAGAAAAATAGTCAAAACGGCAAACTAAATGTAAATGCCAAAGACAACATCGCACAGGTGAAATAATTTAAATTAACTATCTCTATATTTTATGGAGATATAAACCTAGTGGTTGAATTTCTGGAATAGTTTCGAATCGGCAGTACCCAAAAATTATCATTTAGATCAGAGGTTCCCAAACTTTTTTTTCTCGACGACCACTTTCAAAGTTTTACTATTTTCGGTAGACCCCCTGCTGCTACATTCTACTGTATGTAGCAGCAGGGGGTCTACCGATTTTTAGGAGTTTTGGGGGTCTACCTAAAACTCCTAAAAATATCACCCTAAATTGGGGATGTTAAGAAGAAAAAAAAAGTAGCACATTTTCTTGTGTCCTATTTATTAAAATAATACTTGTGGTTATATGTGCTTAAATAAATATTTTTAAACAAAAAGTACCTTAGGTACCTAAAGTTTAATCTTCCCCGGCTTTTTGTTCTTTTATAGAAGTTTTGAATAATTTCTAGTATTTAATTTTTACTACATAACTACCTACTACACTCAAATAGTAAAACAAATATAATATGATTAATAAATTACAATATACAATAAAAATATGTATAACATATAGGCAGATACTTACGTTTTCCGGCACTGCAAACACTGACATCGATTCACTCACAGTCACACTCTTATGTTCAAAATCCCGGAAACAAATGAGTAACGTTTTGTTCTTGGCATTCGTATTTATACTAATGTAGATTGCAAGCACAGCGCAAGTTGCATTTCATCCCTTTGCAGGTCTAAACAAGCATCCCGGACGAGCGGGCGGCACTTTGCAAGTCTCGACATGTGGTGTACACTTGTACTATTATCTATTGTTCTATTCAATTTTGTGTTTGAACTGAGTCTCGAATATTTTTGAGTACCTACCTAGTGAATAATTTTACCTGTTTACGTTGATAGGTAAATCCAAGCCAAAATTTTTGTTCTTTATTATGAAAACCAGAAAATTTTTCATGAACCCCCACTTACAACTTGTGAACCCCTGTTTTCTTTCCACGTCTACGTGGACCCCCGTGTGTTCTCCTATGGACCCTGGGGGTCCACCTGGACCACTTTGGCAACCTATAATTTAGATCCAGTAGATAAGTAATGGGAAAGGTTTTTAATGAAACAAAACTAGATAAATCGCTTTTAACTCCTTCCTTACTCGTAATTGAAGATAAAATTAATTATTTATGTAGCTTAGATTCTTTGGGAGAAATGATCCAGGTAAAAAACAGTCTAAGAGGGAAACTTAAAAACTATTTAAAATATTTCGAAGAACGATAAGTAGAGAAAGATATGGTAGATATAAAGTATGTATCCCTTGGTTACATGGATATCCTAACACTCCAAATAACAAATATTTGGCACAGAAGCGTCTAAAAAATACTGTAAAGAACCTTACATGTAATGATAATCTGAAAGAATATGAACAAGTGTTTAACAAATGGGAAGAGAAGGGAGTTATTGAGAAAATTCAACACACCTAGTGAGAATAGTGCAACAGAGGCGCTGGTTAACTACTTACCTCATCGCGCAGTGATCAAAAAAAATTCTACAACAAAATTTAAGCTTGTATTTGATACCTCAGCCCCTGTTAAATGTTCCTTTTCTTTGAACGACTATGTCAATAAAGTACTGAATCTTACTGATTTAATTCCTGTAGTTTTAAATCGTTTCATAATAAGGAAAATTGGTGTTAATGCCAATATCCGTAGAGAATTCTTGCATATTTCTTTAGAGGAAGGTCACCGACTTTACTTAAGATTTATCTGGTGAAAAAGTGATCCAGAGAATGTAATCATCTACAAGCATTGTCGAGTAGACTTCGGTATTACATGTAGCCCTTTTCTTTTGAATGCAAACCTTACACATAATTTAAATCAAACCCCTGAAAATATCAGACCTATTACTGAAAAACTTAAGAGTCCTTATAGAATAAATGGTCTCATAATTTAGAAAAACAAAACCGGAATTCTCTAGAAGATACCTTATCTTATGGTTGCGGAGGTACATAACAATGGGGAGAGACAGTCACCGAAAGAGCAATCTTATCCCTGGCACAAAAGATATTTGATACTGTTGGCTTTACCTGTCCTGTTACCCTTATTCCAAAAATACTTTTGCTAGAGTGATAGTCAATTAAAGCTGCATGAAATTCAAAACTGTCTGATGATAAAAGATGTCATGTACACTAACTCATCTTTCTTTTGAACTGGGAATCTTGTCATTACATACTTTTTATGATTCTTGCAAACCATTTTATGCTGCTTGCATTTTCCTGAGGGTTGAAGAAACCTCCACAATCTCATTAAAATTTGTCCAACACAAATTTAGAGTGGCGCCTCTTAAGTTTATTAATATTCTTCGTTTGGACAGATATTTTTTTTTTTATATATATATATATATATATATTTTTTTGCTGTATTGGAGCAAAGCTTGAGGATTAAGTGTCAAAAGACTTAAGACTCGTTGGCCTGGATGCATATTATTGATCTAACTTCATTGATGCCTTTTATAGGATTAGAAAAGAAAAACCATGGGCAGTTTTTGCGGGTAGCAAAAAAAAAAAAATTAGAAAACTCTGAGTGATCTTAACAACTGATACTATGTTCCTGATTTCCTTAATCCTGCCAATCTTTCTTCCCGTGGATGCAATATGGAAGCATTATGCAAATCTCGATCATGTGAGGGACCTTCTTGGCTAAGAAAACCGTCTGATTAATGTAAAATGATTAGGTAACCTAAAGCTGAAGTGTTACCTAATTTGTGGTTGAGGAGGTACATAACAACAGGTATAAACAGTCACCGAAGGAGCAATCTTATCCTTGGCACAAAAGATATTGATAATACTAAAAAGGAAAAACAATTGTCTGTGCAACTACTATAGAATACAAACGAAATTTCGATCGTTTCTCTTTTTATTAAATTAAATAAGGGTGTTTGCTTGGATTTAAAGATTTATTGATAATTGTAAGGTCAATCATACGAGGAGAGCATTTGGAATATTAAATTCAGAAGAATTTTATAGCGCAGAAGAATTAGTCTTACAGATAGTACGCAGAGCTGGAGGACAAACATTTAAAGGCTCTACAACCTTCGAACTATGTAAAAAAGTCTTAACAGATACATCTTTTACTGAGAGAAGACTCTAAGAATTTTTAATTTCCAATACTATTTTGTATTATTATTTTTAATTTCCAATACGCAAGATCAAACTCTAGCGGAAAAACTTATATTTTCTAGACACTTACGTTTAGGACACACAGGAATCCAAATTCTAATATGTGGTGTGACAGAAAATTTTTGAATCCTTAAATACAAAAATACTGTGTGATGAATTGTTAAAAGATGTGGTATATGTCGATGATTTGATGCCAAATCAAAGGTAACACCTGGAGGTCATCTATTGACGTGATATTGTAAAAAATCTTAAAATGTTTATTAAATTTTTAAAAAAATATTCTTAGTAAATGCATAAATGGTATAATTCTGCACATATTGCTTCTTCTATGAAGTATAATTATTCATCAAAGTACTATAAATTATAAAATGTGCAAATATATAAGTTTTCAAAATTGTTTTACGATGATAAATAAATTAATTAAAGTAATCAGAAAAATAAATAGTAATGATTAAAATATCATAAGACTTCTCATTTTACTCTATATTTTGAACTACAATAAAATACTGATCAGCCACACACAAGTGATGTACAATATAATTCACACTTTAAAATTAAAGATTAGTTATAAGAAACGGTTTTTAAATTGAAATATCACTTTTATTAAAAGGTGATATTTTTAGCTCAGATAAGGCGCTATATTTTCATACCGAACAACGAGCCAATTAGAGGGAGGTAGTGTTGCTATCCCCTTCTTACAATTTCGGGGGGGGGGGAATTTATTCCATTTTTTAGCCACCTAAAACAAATTATAAAAAATAAAACATTTGTATAAATCATATTATTATCTATACACTTAATTATCTTTCCGTTTGTTTCTTCGTCTATTAAAGAATTTAGTAAGCGGAAATATGGACAAAATGCAATGACATACATCGCAGCACAGTTTTTAGACTTATGAGTCGCTTCGTGAATCACCACAGCAAATAGCAGAGACTCATACAGCAGGTGTAGGCAGGTGCTGTGAAGAAAGGTAGCCTAGGTAGATGAATGAATGAAAGTCTACATTAATCGAAAAAGAAGACACTTGATATTGTTTTTATAACAGAGAGTCTAAATATATGACTCTTGAGAAACTTATTTTTACACTGCATATATTCCATTCCATAATATACGCTGATGTAAGAATTTAAGAGAATTTTCATATTTTATCTACGATCTCCAGAACTACTGGACAGATTTTAATAAAATTTGTAGTGAACATAGGTTGATATAATACAAACAAAATAAACATTCAACAGTTATAATAGACACACATGTTTATGTGTAACACTCATGGTAGTCTGAAGGTCTGAAATAGCAGTTACAGAATACACAAAAGAAATGGGTTAATAGGGGGTATGGTCCCCTCTTACAGCTATACACGCTTTTCATCGTAATGTCATATTGAAAATAAGGCAGTTTATCAGTGCCTGTGGCAATTGGTCCCACTCATTCACTAACGCTGTTTTCAGTACCTGGATGATTCTCGGAAGGGGGTTGTGAGTTGCAATTGCCTTCCCCAGAGCGTCCCAGACATGCTCTTTAGGATCGAAGTCTGGAGACCTGGCTGGCCAATCCATCCGGCAAATATCCTCACTCTCGAGATATCCGTCGACCAGAAGAGCTCTATGGGGCCTCGCGTTATCGTCCGTTAAGATGAGCTCGGGGCCCACTGCACCCCGGAAAAGGAGAACATAGGGCTCCAAGACCTCATCCCTATACCTCACACCAGTCACAGAGCCTTTGTCAAAGACGTGGAGAGGTGTGCGGCCATCCAACATGATGCCTGCCCAGACCATTACACCGCCATAATTGTTGATTTCGCGGACATTGGAGGGTAGGTAGGGGATCCCTGGCTCTCTCCATATGAAAGTACGGCGAGAATCGGTGTTTAGGCTAAAACGGGACTCGTCGGTGAACAGAACGGTCGCCCATTGCTCCATACTCCAATCACTATGCTGCCTGCACCATGCTAATCGGACTCTTCTGTTCGTAGACGTGAGCGGGACGCAAGCAGTCGGTCTTCTTTCAAACAACCCTCTCTCATTCAGTGTTTTGGAAACAATCACCCTTGTTACATGGGTTCATGTGGTTGCATACAGGCCCCGAGAGAGCCTAGAAGCTGCAGCCTCTCTGTTACGCCTCGCTAAAATGGATAAATGGTGATCTTCTCTGGCCGTCGTGGCTCTTGGACGACCTTTCCCAGGCTTTCTCTCGATGGATGCATTATCCTGGAACTGTTTCCTTAGTTTACACTCGACGCCGGGCGTTAAATTAAACTCTCTGCATATCTGGACTTGATATTGGCCTGCCTCTTGCCTCCCCACAATTCACCACCTCATTCCATCATCTAAACGTTGGTGGTTACTCATTTTTACTGTTCTGATGTGAATTAAACCGATTGTTGCAAAATAACACCAAGAAATTCGCCGAGGTGTGCTAGCGAACGAAATTCGTCTTACCCTCCACGCACTTATAAAGCCTGTTTTTCTGATGGCTCTGCCTACACACACGTGTACTCTTATGTATTTGCCGTACAAGATTTGCATTTTTATCTAGAAACAGTGGTTTTACCTTCTGTTCAGTTCTTTTCATGCAATTGGATAAAATATGCACATTCTCTTAATTTATTTCACTGTATTGCTTTGAACATCTAATCTAACGTTATTTGGCTCAAGCAATCTATTAAAGTGTAGTTCATTTTTCCTTACGTATTTCGTACATTAAACAGCCTTGAGTAAGCTTCTTAGTAGGAGATTTGACGACTTACAATTTTTAGTGTTTATTTTAAACAAGGCATGCTTTCTTTAATGAAATTATCACCGATTATTTAAAGTCATAACAGTTAAAGTTACATTGTATAGAAGTATAGTTATATTGTACAGTAAAGTACATGACGACTTAAAATTATATTGCACATATCAAGTTTAAAAAAAATAAATACACAATAGTATTAAAACTAAGCCCCGGTAAATTTGGTATAAAGAGTCAACTTTTACTTTCTCTGTCCAAATTCACTCAAAAAGCGTCGGAAACTTATATAGTAGCCAAATTTTAAAATTTGGCTACCTCCTTATAAATTTTTGTCCCCCCCCCCCCCAAAAAAAAAAAAAAAACTTCTAATTCCCAAACGCCACTATCGTTATTGTTACGGCAACAAATCAAAAAATTAGATTAAAAGAATTCACAGATTTTTGTACAAAACTCGGCATTTCTTCAGTTTTTCTTAATAATTTTATTTTTAATAATTTTTATTAATTTCCAATATATGTTGAACTGATATCATATTTTTTGAAGTATCCACTACAAATACGTAGCGCAATTGATGCATGTTCCAAACAGTAAGTTTCAAGTCCTCCCCTTGGCATGGTGAGAAAGTTTGGAGAGAATGGTTACAGCTTAGGTGTCGTCTTCGTCATTTGACCATCATTTAAAATCACAAGGTCAATTGCCAAAAGCCCTCGTGTGGCTTCTAAGGGCAACATTAATGAACAATCAATTAAAAATCCGCAAAAAATGTTTTCTTTACCATATGGTAGATTAACTTGTATTAATATGTACATTAAATTATTATGTACTATGATTTGCTTATCAAATTGTACTTGGAAATTAAATGAGAAAAAAAAAATGTACTTTTATCACACCTAATGCGCTAAACATTCTGACGTGTGTGTGTGTGAAAGGGAACTACCCTATTTTTATCTCTACAAAAGTCATGATTTTTTTTTTCTGAAACCAAACAGTATATGATAGCAAAATATAAGTATATTTTTATTTCACACAAAATATACAAAACTTATTTATATGTAAACAATATTATTTCATAAACTGGTGATTATTTTATAATTGAATAATAAAATACTCTATTTTTTAAAAACAAATTTTTATTCTAGTTTTTAAAAGAACTATCGAATAAATTGTAAATATAAAAGTAATGCGCTTGTTGATCACTTTGAATTCGTTAAAGTTTCATAATTATTGGTAAAAGATATTGTCAATGTTCATCATTTCACTAGTAAAATATATTGTTGTGATGTTACCATATTGCTGTTCCATTAATTGAAACGAAGAACAACAATGTGAACAAAAATGCATGTTTTGTTTTACGACAATCTCACAGATTAAAAACTCATTTCTATTAACTAAAAAAAAAAAGAAATATCCACAATAGGAACAAAATTAAAAGCATTAAAATTTCGATAAAATCCATATAACTACGATGTGCAACGGCTTTACTCATAACAGAAGTGACGTCATAAAATGCTACAAGAATATCGGTCGACGTACGAGTAAGTAAAACATCAAAAAACCTGATACGTCTTGGCAATAGGAAAAATTTATCTTACATCGCGAAACACTTTTTAATACAAGTAAGAAATATAACACTTTTTAATACAAGTAAGAAATATAACACTTTATATATACTTTTTAATACAAGTAAGAAATATAACACTTATATATATATATATATATATATCACTCGTCAACTCCCAGAACTATTTACTCTGACACTCTCACTGTTTGAATCGCTACACGCGGTCGCTTTACATTTTCAAAACTCTAGAAGGTAGACTAATTATTCTGAATTCCAATATTGATACTCAGAAAAGATTTCATGTTTTAATATCAGTTGTAAATTTTAAATGAATAAAGTATTGAAATAAATATAAATTATAATAAATTTTGAACTAATTATTAGTTATATTTTAGATCTTTAATTTTAATTTTATAAAACTGCTTTTCGTTCAGAATAAGATATGATATGATATTCATCTCAAGTTCGTCATCTGATATCGATAATTATAAGTAAAACAGATGAATTAATTCTATTATCCATTTTTTTTAACGAAAAACATCACAGATTATCTTCCTTACTCAATTCTGAATTTTGACATAAATTATTTAAAAAAAAAGAGGACATCTAGTAGTCTGGAAGTCACTCATAACAAATGTCATATGCTTAGTATTATACATT
The DNA here is from genome assembly GCA_019974015.1 of Nephila pilipes. Taxonomy (NCBI): domain Eukaryota; kingdom Metazoa; phylum Arthropoda; class Arachnida; order Araneae; family Nephilidae; genus Nephila; species Nephila pilipes. Next base: position 839,875 of record BMAW01021878.1, read on the forward strand.
GCGAATATTATATATTATATATTGCGATATTATATATTAGTATTATATATAATATCGCAATATATAATATATTGCGAAAACAGTAAAAGAATCGTATTTACTTTCATCAGTGTAAAATACCATAAAACAAATGTAAAACAGTACACATTTTCATTAAAATAAAAAATTGTGAGTTAATCATAACTATGAATTTAGTTGATTAATTCTTGAAATTATACAATATACAGAGAAATCGTTTTTAATTTGGAAAACCATTTCTACAAAACGAGAGCGAAAAAAAAGTAGCGAGAGGAAAACAGGTGCGTGGAAAGAAGGAAGGGGAATCCCCTCTTTTGACGTAAACTACTATTGGCGACTTATCGCTTTATTGAAATTATTAAATACTAAAGTAGAGAAAAGTATTCGAGGCATTGTAAGATTTATTTAATTTCCTTTACTGAAATACATGCATTCAGAGGTCATAAGTTAATTTCTTCGAATAAAACTACTGATAACATTTTTAAAGTTGAGAAACTTTGACGGAAACCTAGAAAATTAATAGTCATCCAAAGAAAATGCTTTACTTGGCGACAAATCGAAGTCTGAATAAAAGCAACCAAGTGCTTAAAAATACTTCTAAAGAGCAACTGAAACTGTTGTGGTCTACCTTTGAACGACGTAGTTACCTTAGACAATGGTAAGATTTAGACTAATCTATTGGGTTCTTTGTCATCTGTTACTTTCGTATCATAATTATAGGTAGCATCTTTATTTTTTATATGCATTATTGAGAGATAAAATCTTTTTGAACATCAAATTTGGACTGTTTTATTCTTTGTCTATCACTCTTAGAATGAACTGCCAAATTTATTTTTCAGGGTTATGCTAAATGATTCATCCCATTTCAAAATTCCATATTTTTTTTAAAACGACACAGAATAATTAGTGATATTTAAATGCAAAGGGAAAGTATAGAAGTGTTTTTCAAGTTTCCTTAAATTATACGTGTAATGTCAATTCAATATGTAAATTCATTCCAATAACGTGAAGTGTCTGGTGTAATTGACTTTTCTTCAACAAATATCCGTTGTTTTAGTTCATAAAAATTTGTGGGTAATGTTTGCGCATACAATTAGTCTTTCACAAACCCCGAAGGAAGAAATCGTTTTACCCATATTAGGTGGCCAGCTGTGTGGCATGAGATTATATGGTTCACTCCAACATATCCAATTTAGAGGTAGCTCCTGGAAAGCTTTTAAACAAGTTCTGTGGAATAGCTTCACGAGGGTCATCCATTTTTCACAATATAAAACTTCCTCAATTTTCTTTTGTATTCATATATTATTTGTCATTCTGTGTCGTTTATTTTAGAAAATATGGAATTCTAAAATTGAATAATTCTATATGAATAACCCTGTATAAAATTTAATATTACTAAGTATAATATAAGTCTTTTCATTGCCTGATTTCGTTTAGAGCATGGGTATCTAAACTATAACCGTTTGAGGGCTACATTGCAACAAAAAAAATTTGCTGGGCCACACATACAAAAAAATTTTAACAAATTGAAATAAAAATTAACGCTATGTAGTTTTATTAAAATAAATTAAATTCTTTTTATTATAAATTTTTTTTAATTTGAATTAGATATGGATAGGTACATATCTAGTTTAAATTTGTAAAAGTTCATTTTCATTTAGTTTGGATTTCATAATGATGGAAAAAATTCAAATAAATGAGATGGATGAATTTGTTTTTGTTGAACAAGCAAATCGATATCAGGTTCAATAGACGAAGTAGCAATTCTTACTGCATTTTCAAGATGTTTGTCAGTGATCTTTGTCCTATTTTTGTTTTTTATGTGCTTCATTCTTGAAAATAATTGATCACAAATATAGGTACTGCCAAAAGCTGAAGACATTAATAAATCATAATTGTGAAAATTAGGACATTTATCGCGGGGTAGGTAATCTTTTTTAAAACTCCAGTAAAGAAATATTCCTAAATTTTTCTTTCAGTTGAATGTCACTTTGCAGTTCAATGCATTCCATTTGAAGTTAATTTATTTATTTCTGGAGAAAATGGGGTAGACCTCTTTTTCTGTGAAGGGCTCCCTTGGTCAAAAGGATTAGGAAATCAAAATACAATGCAATATATTGCATACAAATATTGTAATTCTTCAAAAAATTCGTCGTCGAGTGGATACACACATAATTCGAAACGTAAAATCTCATAGCATACTAAGATGTTTTTATTTAAATTTTTTTTTTCAAAATAAATGTCAACGAAACGATTATATGTGAAAAATATTGCAAACATTTATTTTTTTAATAAAAATGTGTAAATTCAAATATTTTCATAATTTGAGTTTGGGTCGCGTTTTAAAGGCTTTTGGGCCGCACTTAAGACAAGCATGGTTTAGAGAGTGTTATGGTGATTTGAATGAGCATATATATATGTGTGTGAGTGTAATTTTCTAATTTTTGTTTTTCTTCAAATTTTTGCCAATTTACATTTTTTCCCCAAATTACTATCTCTTTTTTTGATATTTCTTCTGTTATTTGTTTATTTATTTCACTTTATTTTTAATTTTATGTAATTCTTTTATAATTAAATTTGATTAGTAACGTATTTTCATTCACTTTTCTCTTAGAAAATTTTTTCTTTCTCTTTTTATGGGTAAGTCTTCTTTCTGAATGGTTCATTTCTGATTTTTTACATATTGTTATATTATTAATTTTTTTGAAATATTTTCCTAGTGTTTTTGTGATTTAAATTCTTGTAGTTCAATTACATATTTATTTCAAACTGTTTGTGTTTTTTTTTAATTAAAGTATTCTAATAATTCAAGATAGTGCAAATATTTCTGACGTGCAGGAACATTGTAAATGTAATCTGTTTTAAACTATGTATGTATTGAATAATGTAGAATTTATGTATTATTGAAAAGTAAATGTTTAAATAGAGTAATAACAGTGCGAACTCCTTTAAAAAATTTTAAAAACATCCATTCTGTTACACAAAGCTTTCATAATATAATCCTAGAAAAAGAATTTTTTAGTTTTAATATAATTTTAAAGGATAAAAATATACTGAATTAAGTGTTTTTTAGAATAGTAATGATTGCTCTTTTAATTATAATGTAACAAATAGGAACAAACATTCAATTTCGCTTATAAAAATAAAACGATCTCTTATTGATATAACACATCAATCAATAACTCCCGAGACTAACCCAGAAAGATCGCGAGTATTTAAACGTTTCATGAAGATATGGGACTCAAGATCCCAAAGTTACCAGGTGTGATGGTTAAAATATGGAAACTGATTAGGAAATGTTAAACAACCCTTCCATGGATGTTCCTGAATTGAATTATAGACTTAGATTAAATTTTAACAACAAAAATCTGTTAGGTTAAGAACTGTGTGATGAAATTGAATACATTAAGTTTGTGAACCTACAAAGAGCCAACGTTTAGGAACAATTGATGAAGAAGAACCTATGCAGATGTGTGAAGCAAAGCAGAGAGGAGTCTGTGGGGCTAGTTTCTGATGCATTAAAATACTTATAAAATTTGCAGCAAATCTAACAACAAAAATATCTGCAGTAATTTGGAACATTTGTAAAGATTATTTTAAGATATTCTAATCGCAAAAGCAACGTGATATCAGTTTTTAAAAAGTAAAACACGTTTTTCCCTTCCCATAAAAAGAGTAATCTGTCCAATTTAGTTTTAACGATCATTGTATTGTGGCTCTTATACTGTTTTTATTTTTACTAGAATTTCAATTAAATAACTGTTCAATATAATTTTGTCGTTTTGGTTATAATGACAAATACTTTGTCGGATATGGCATCAGCAAAATAAGTCTGTAATGCGCGTTACTATATTAAAAAGAATATTTTAGTTGTTTAAAATCCTCTAGGTATTTATCTTCAAATCCCATTTAAACTACGTACACGCCCATAATACGAGAAAATAGCATCCAACACTACCGTGCCGATTAATGAGCGCCTACCTGCTTGTATACAGAACTTTAATCTAAAAAGACTTCTTCCCATAGAGTAATCATAAAAATGAGCAATATAATCAAAATCGAACAGGAAAATTAGAAAATATCTGAGATAAAAGTTTTCTTTAATTTTCAGGAACATATTTTTCCTAATCACAAAGATTTCTTTAAAATCTATAATGCAATAAATTAATATAAACACGACAAATTATTTTTGCATCTTATGCGATATAATGACACCATTTTACTTTAAATTTAATGTTTAATTTTTCCAATTTTTAATAATAAAAATTCTTTTTGTTCCAAGAATTATGTTCTTTTATTGATAAAAATGATTTGCTTAACAAGAAGATAGTTGAATTAATTTAAATATTAAAATTATAGTAATTTGTCTGAAAAATAGTTGATTCTTTTAAAAATCTAATTTAATGATAACATTTTCAACTTTAATGTAAATTAATATATTACAATACAACCTCTATCATTTAAACATCAATCAATAACCTGAGACTAACATTGAAAACAACATTTTTGTTAAATTTTTCATCAACATAACACCTTTGTTAATCACTTCTTAGGGTGATACAATCGTTCAACGCTTTTCCAAATCTTTCCAAAAATTTTTCAAGAAATCTTTTTGTTGCGAGTGAAATAGCGATAAACAGTTCTCTGAATCATCGACTCGTTGCTGTTTTTGTTCCATCGAAAGCAATCGCGGCACCTTGAAAACCTTTTCACTTCACTTCAAAAACCTTTCAGTAAATCACTTCCATAGATATCTGTGTCATCTCCAGCAATCTCCACGGAGCACTTTACGATCTTTCATTATAATTTTGTCAGCTTCACTCACATTTTCCGGTGTAAGTGGCTTCACAGGTCTACCTAGAGCGTTCCGCGTCAGTTTGAAGTCTACGACCACGTTTAAACTCACAAACCACGACAAATCTGTTGCTTTTGATGGACAGAGTCCGGTAACATTTTTCAATCCATTGTTTCGCTTGCACGCTTTTACCATTAAAAACAATTTATCAGAACATGAAATCTCGGTTTTCCATTTTAAACAAACTACAAAACGACTTTACTCCAACCTCGATAACTCAGTTCTTGTCCGACTCGACTTAAAATTTTGACACGTTTCAGAAAGGTTATACTCTAGAAAGACCTGGTTTGTGGTTTACAAGAGCTACTT
>BMAW01021878.1:848093-892425 GCA_019974015.1 Nephila pilipes
GTTAGTACTCTAGAAAGACCTGGTTGCTGGTTTACTACGAGCGCCATTTCTGGGTTAGTCTCGGGAGTTATTGATTGATGTGTTAGGTCAACAAAACGTTTCCTCATCCGCAGTTTGTATCCAAAATCATTATGTCCCCTAATTGTTTTGAGGAATGTATATAAATATTTGTTTACAAAACTGTATAACGGTACAAAAACTCGTAACTTTTGTTTCTTTTGTACCAACTTATGATTATACATCGAAATCAAGTTCTTGATATTCTTTTACAGAGGTATTTTAAATTTTCACTGAGACTCAACTAAAGAGAAAAGTTTCTATTACAAGGGATGTTCAAATGAAAATGTACGAAACTACACTGTAGGTATAAACGAAAACTTTATTTAAAGTATACACCATAGGCCTGAGCACAACGACCCGGTTGATTAACGAGCCGAAGGATTTGTTGTTCCCAGAATTCCTGTGGCCGTGACGAGACCCAGTCCTTCACAGCGTTCTTGAGTTCGTCGTCCGAGTTGAAGCGCTTCCCTTTCAGATGTTTTTCCAGGGGATCAAACACATGGAAATCGCTGGGAGACATGTCCGGGCTGTAGAGGTGCGGTCATCAACCAAACTCTTCACATTCTGCACAAAAATTGGCTCTCCATTTTCCACTGACTTGTCGGACACACAGTCTTCCCCGTGTAAGGTCAATCGCCTGGTTTAACGCCTTCCGCTGTCAGAAATCTGATAACGCCTCACTGCTCCTCAATCGTCAATTTTGCAAAGAAAACGCCTTCATGCCCTCACACGCACTGCCGCGTCAATTAGACGGCGCTCTTAACAGCATCTGCTCTCTCTTGCGCATGCTCTGATCCACGCCGGAGATCCCATTTGAATATCTAGATGTCTTGCTACGTTCTCCCACAGCGGCACAGGCAAACATTTTTCACGACGTTGCGTGCCTTTTCATTTGAACACCCCTTGTATGCATAATTCAATCAGAGAGAACATTCTTTTTTAAAAAGAAACGAAATGTAGCTGCTTAACTTATTGTCTACCATAACGAAAGCATGTAGTACTTTATCAGCTGCTGCTGCTTCGGGAAATCGCACCTTTAATGCCTCATCAGATACATCAGAACCGCTTTTTCTCCTTTCCGAGGTTTACCAACCTTTCGACACTTGTGACGCTAGGAGGAAATTTAAGAGATACCCTGGTTCTATTTTACTTTAATAATCTTATAAATAAAAGTTTTAAAAAAATATTATGAAGTTTTAAATTTAATCTTATATAAACATTTTTCTTTATATATATATATATATAAAAAAAATCTTTTCATTGTAAAATTTCAATTTCCTCGCGATAAACATTGCGAAAGTTATTAAGAATATCTAATGATTACTTTACAATGAAAAAACGTTACCCTGTACAACAGTGATTCTTGGAAGTTTTAGTGTTGCTATCCCATTCACACTCTTAAAAATTTCGAACGACCATCCTCACTCACAACCATAAGCATGCATGAAAAAAAATTTAGATTGTTTAATTTACAATTTTGCCATAATTTCCAAAAGAAAGGCTGCTTCAGCGTATACACAGTTCTCGAGGAAAATGGCGATTGGCGCTTAGAAGAGTCGCACTAAGTGAAATCGCTCGTGGCATCGCCATAAACTTCACAGACATAAAATCTTAAATGTTGTTATGATGTATATCATATCACATGAAATTATGTTGTGATGTATATCATATCAGTTAAGATATATGCATGAAATAAAACTGTAGCCCAAAAATAAATTATTGGTGAAAAATGTTGAAAACATATTTATGTTCACGAATGTACTTTTTGTTACGTACTAAGTACGCATATTACGTTAAATAGAACAATGGTGACTCGCGATCCGCATGTCAAGAAGTTTATTGAGGCTCAACTAATAAATGAAAATATTTGTTATATTTTAAATTTCTTGAATCGTATGATTACATGCAGCCATAGGAAATGATTTCGTTGAGTCTCGGTATTATTCGGCTCAGCCTTCTTAAAAATATAATTGTTCTAATTCCAATACACTTATTCAGACCTCGTGTAAGCTAAATAGGGATCCCTGTCAATATAGTACATAAATCAGGTGTTTGGGCCGAAAAAAAACTTCTTTTGGTTGGAAAGAAAACCGGAGCTTTCGGTTCGATGCATGTTCAGTCATTTTGTACTGTAACAAACGAGCAAAACTACATAGTCAAATATCCAAATGCTTTAGTGCAGATCATTAATTTGTTTAATTACTCGCATCACATAACATTTAATTAAAAACTTTTAGCAAATTATTTAATTAACAATATTTTATGAATGTTATCCTTTTGGTTCTTTTATCGCTCTCCAAGTCCATCTCTCAACTTCTCCAAAACCGAACTCAACTCAACCAGCAAGTCGAACTCTCGGTAACTGTGAAATAGTTGTCGCTGGTCGTTACGGCTCCCATAACCAACTTCATTCCTTCCATGTAAATAACTGACTCCTTCGTAACTGTAGCTAACTTCGCGACTTTTTTTTCGCTCGTGTTTCTCATACTTCACCTCACTTCATAATCTTCAAATATTGATTTATTGATAACTTTAGTACGTAATAATGTTTAAAATCGATTTGTTCTGTATACTGGTTGCACACATTTGCTATTTGTCTCACTTTAATTCGATGGGCATCTAGCAGCATTTGGTGAACTTCAGCGATGTTATCGTCAGTGGCTGTAGTTTTTGGACGTCCGGAACGTTCATCGTCTGCACAAAATTTCACAGTGGTAAACGATGATGAAGAGTCTCTGTGCACAGCGTCTAACTAATTTTTGATTTGCGTAGGTGTACTGCCTTTCAAAAATGAATATTTAATGGCAGTTCGATACTCTATTTGTTTCCATTTTCACAAAAACGCATCGATTTGCTCAAACGATTGTCAAACAACAACAAAATGACTGAAATTTTGTTAAGTATCTGTCAAAAGATGCACAACCACATTTCCTAGCTTTTATTGATGAGTTCTACCATCTTCTCGTTAATGTGGGAAATCTTTCAGACTACCCTAGTAAGCACCGCATTGATAAAAACGCCACACCTGTTGGAAGTCTTAAACATGTAAACGCCGCAGTGTTTCTTATGGAAATTTCGGTAATTTTAAAATTAATAATTTAAATTCTTATTTGTTTAATTTTTTTTATAAAAACTTCTGTTAAATTTAAATTAAATACTTATTATTTTTAACTATCCATGGGTAAAAAAATGTTATCTTAAAATATAAATAAAATAATTTTTCTTGTAACTGTTATTGAAAATAGTAATAAAGCAATGAAACTTTAAGCAACCTTAATAATAAGTCAGTGAAATGCATTGTATTATTCTTGCGAATTACACACTTGGGACAAAACAGAAACAATTGACTGCATTGGAAAAGTGTTTTCATACCAGTCCCGTAGCGACGCCAATATTTATTCGCCTGTGTGGCGCCGGACGTTTCGTATTATACATTTACGGTCATATTTGATCCGAAATACGCAGAAATTGCAATGTGGCACCGCTAAAATAATGTCCTTAGTGGTATTTTTTCAAAATGTAATTTTTATTTACAGGTGAACGATTTTAGAATGCGCTGCACAGAACATGTAATACAAAAGGCATTCTATAAAATCTGAGAGTTATTTTTACATGGTGGCAACACCACGATACTAAAAAATAAAAGTACTGGCGATTTTTTCAAAATGATAACTGAATGTTTATAAATATTTTAAACGAAACAGGCGATTTTATTTTCCTAGTTCTGGGCTTGTTTAAAGAATTGTTTTTATTTGCCCTACAGAAATGGAGGTGAGTGATTTAGAGTAAGCCGCCAAAAAACCAAATCTGCTGGAAAGATTATGATTATTTTCTTTGGTCATAAAAGTGTAATTTATCGGCATATTGTGCCTTCCAAAACTACTGGTGAATATTATGTTTGAGTTTTGTAAGATTTGCAACAATACATAACCAGAAAGCGTTATGAACTGCCAGGGAATTGAACAGTACTTCACGTATTCATGTCGCTACTTCTGTTCTGCAATATCTTGCTAAAACCAATATTAAAATCATGCCACATTCCTCTTAACTCCAGATCTCGCAACTTGCGATTTCTGGTTATTTTCAACGTTGAAGGCAGGTCCATGGCAGAAAGTTTAATACCGATTGAGACGTTATTCGATGATTTATCAATCGATTTATTGTAGCCGATGTTTATTTAACATCGATGTTTTGAGTTCGATGTTCGTTTAACATCGACGTTTTTTTTTACAAATTCGATTTTATACTTTATGTTGAAAATCCCACTCTTTAACATTTTCTCAGTCAGTGAATTGAACATTCTATTACACTTAAAACCAAAGGGACCAACGATTATGCGGTTTGGGAAAGTAACGAGGAAATTGAAAGTAATTGAAAAAAAGTGGAGTGTAAAAGTGAACACATTCTTCCCGTCGTGAAGAGTGATATTCTGACAGGAAGGGCAAGGTGCTTTCCTCTAGCATCAACTATGCAACCAATCAAATTGCAGGTTAAGTGCAGCTGGTTTAACTGTTTTGGCGCCTTCTCAAATCTCAAATGCATACCTCGACTCGAACTAACTTGTGTTACTGAACCCATCCCAAGCACTTCGTTAACCGCAGAGGAAAAAGTGATTGTAAGTTCTTATTCTGTTGCTAATAAACTTGGATGTATCGACGTTACATCAAAAATCATTAAAAGACTCAGTATAGATTCTCTTAAAGATGGAGGTGATATGCATAGCAGGATAACCCATGCCATTGTTCACATGATTTGAAAAGATTCACAACCTATAACTTGAGTAGATGAGGCACTTCGACTAAGGAGAACCCATCGATTAAGAAAGCACTTCGTGAAAGTAACTGCCCCATTATATAAAATTCCATCATGAAAACCATCGATTCACAAATCGATGAAACATATAGAACCGTGACACTGATTTTGAGAGAGCAACTATGGAGTGTGCTAAATGTGTGTATCGCCACAGATATTTGGACGGAAACACATCAAACTTTCTTGGTGTTACTGTGCACTTTATTGATAATCGGATTCTGTGATCCACTATTCTTGGAGTCAACGAGCTTCATGAAAATTGCACAACATGTGGTTGATCATCTAACAAAAACGTGTTTGGATTGGGGAATGACTGCAGAAAAATTACAACTGTGTGGTTACAAATGGAGGGAATAGCATTGTGAGTGCTGTTAAAAGCATTCGGGCGGGGGGGGGGCACAGCTACGGGTTTGCCCACATACTAAATTTATTAGCCCAAAAATCGTACGATTCCTTATCAGAAGTTACCGCAGTCATAGAAAATTCAAATAAATAGATTTAAACAAAGTGTTGTAGGCAGGGATGAACTAAAGAAGAAAACAGAACCGAAAATAATTGAGAAATGGAATTCACTTTCTACATTTTGCAAAGATTTCTTGATTTGAGAGAAGCTGTAGCAGGAATTGTAAATTTTAATAAATCAACTCCACAAATGCCATTTGCCGGAGATATTGAATTTTTGCTAAAATTCGATACATTGTTTAAGAGTATTGAATTTGCAACAACCGAAGCAACTGGAGAAAGATTTGTTACGTCAAGCACTATCATACCGATAGAGAAAATGATGGGCAACAAAATAAATGCTGTTCAGAGCTGGGGGGAAAACGAAATAAAGCATTCTTGTCCAGTTCACGAAGATATTTGGTAGTATTTAGAATAGCCATTTTTTGCATTGGCCTCCTTATCGGAACCAAGATTCAAAAACCTTTATTTCCAAGACAAGGTCTTATTGGGTACATGGATCATTAAGCTCAAGAATGAATTTATAGAAGAGGGTGAATCATCGGATTCTGATGACGGTGTACCGCTGTCTCCAGCTCCATCTTCTTGATAAAATTTACAAAAATGTCATAAGTAGTTACTATCCTTTTATTTGATGATCACTGTTTGTTCACTGTTCATTACCAGGTTCTTGCGTATAAATAAATATTTTTGGAACGTAGAATTTAATGTGTGTACGACTTATGAATCAGTTTACAACATAAAACAAGATTGAAATAAAAAAAAATCCGGAAAACATAATTTGAGCTGAAATACTTGGAATTTCAGAGCAAAACTGGCGGTGTATTTTTAAAATTATTTATATAGGTATATTTATTTTTCTTTGAAGAAAATGACTTTTGGGAAGATCACCACAAAATGGAGCGTTAGAAAGAGGTCAAAGCTTTTAGAGGAATTCGACACAGGTAGTCTGCCTCTGCAGCTTGAACTTTCAGTGTACTTCAAGAGACCTTAAACTCAAGGATGACCCACTAAAATTTTATCTCGATAATTAAAATCATAAAAATTCGCATTTTGCAAAAGTTGTTACTAAATACTTATCAGTGATGGCTACATCACTCCCATCAGAAAAAGTTTTCTTCAAAACTGGAGAGATAGTTAGTGAAAAAAGTAGTCGACTAATAGAAGAAAAAGACAAACTGTGGGTAAAAAAAATATTGGGGTTTATATATTAAACTTATATTAAATAAAATGTTGTAGCGTGAATAAATATATTGTACTAAGTAATAATTTATTGTTCTTATCAATATTTTCACCAACTAAAATGCAGTTTTTGGTTATTCTTCCTTGAAATATTGTACTGAAAAAATAGCATTCATGCAGCAAAAAAGAAAGGTAAATATTTATCATTAAAAATACTACTTTTTGGAAAGTTTTTTTTTTTATTTTTATTGCAAAACATCGATGTTTTTTGGCCGATGCGTTTCTAACATTGATGTTTCAATATTACACATCAATAATTTAAAACATCGATGTTTTGCGGTCGATGTTGCATCCCTAAGTGTAGGGTTCTTAGAAGCAAGTTCCAGAAAGAAAAAAACTTCTCTACTTGTTTTAAAAAGTAGACTGGAGGATATCATATCGTTGCATATCATCTGAGGGAAGATATTTTGAAAAATACTGTTTTTATTTTTTGCTGTAAATATATTTCTTAATTTTTATGCTTTTACTCTCAGTTTTTATGGAATGCCCTTTGTATATTACTAGTAAATTAATAAGAATGGATAGATTACGCGACTAACACGTTTCTTTAAATTCATGCATCAAAATTAAATTTTCGCAACCCCATTTTCGGTAGCTGCCGACAGTTTAAGAAGCGCTGCTTTACAAAAATAAACGGAAGTCACTCGATAAAGAAAGTATTTTAAGAAAAAATATTGTTTTGGATATATACGTTTATTTCAGTTCTAAAATATCAGTAAATAATAAGTTACGGGGATCTTAGTGGATCTTTAGATGTGGAGAAATACATTTCAAAAATAAAATGCCTTGTAGAAATCGTCTTATACAATACTTAAAGCTTAATACAAAATATTAGTTTTTATGCTTTACATTTCTTTAAATATTAAAACAACAGTGATATACAAATAAAGTTAATCAATAATGATGTTAGTGCGAAAAAGATATTTATCGAAGAGTTTTGTTTGTTTTTGATGAAAATATTTGTTTTGAGAAAATCTATTTCTTAAGGATATTTGTCGCTTGAACCATCAGTGAATCTGTAATACGAGTAGAAATATGCAGCATATCGTATTTCATGATTTTAAATAAAAGGGAATATATTTCTAGAAATGAATATTTCTTTAAACATTGAGTAAATACATGTAGTGGAATATTTCTGAGATTTTAAATTAAAAAAATTAATGCAATATCTACAATGTTTCATCTCATTGGTTTAAATGTATATTGTCAATCATCAGTATATAAATAATGGCAACATCTATGCATTTATTTAAAGAAATTTAATGCATACATTTGATTTTAATTTCATAACTCAAGTATTTTTTTTTTTATCACAATTGAAAAGAATGCGAAAAGGACGATAAAAAAAAACTATGGAACGCGTTTTATTTTCCAAATATATCTGTAATATAACGTTACTTAATGCTGACGTGTAACATATCGTGTAACGTAATTACTACTGTATATGATTGTTATGTTATGATTAGAAGACTTCTTTGTTTGAAAAAACTGCTAACAGTGAAAACTGCTATAGTAATAAACGTATTTCTTCCAATTAATAATTATTTTCAATTAAATGTTGATTTTCATTAATGCTAAGATAATTGAAGTAGAACTTTTTTGAAAAACTAATATATTAACTTGCGTACGTTAGCAAACCAATCCCTTCAACTACCCTTTTGGGAATCTATTATTAATCCGACACTAACAACTCAACTTGTAAATAATGTAAATCGGAGTTACTATATAAGTGTAATGGAGAGGGGTAGAAGGTATGGTCCTTCAAGAACCAACTGACTCTCTCCACAATAGATGGCGGTGCTTCAACTACCAGCGGTGCTATGCTGGTATCTTCAACTACCAGCGGTGCTATGCTGGTATCTTCAACTGCTTTTTTCTCGAAACTTTTTCATCTGTTTCTTTCAATTTTTTTCTGCATACATTCTCAGGATAATCCTCTACTCAAAATTAAATCCACTCCTCCAATGGACTTTTTATTTGCTAGATTTGGGCTGGAAGAGCGCTCCGCAGCGCCCATTGAACGTCAACGTAGAAGGTATAGCAGAGAGGATAGTTAGCAGCTAAAAGGTTAGAGGAAACAATAAGAGATCGTGAAAGTTGTTATAGAGAGAATTGTATTAAGTTTGCAACGAAAACGTTAGATTTGAACCTGTGCTGATAAGAGTAAAGCTTCTAAAGTTTCGTAGAACAGCGAAGCCGTTATCTGGTGGCTGCAATAAACGTTTTCTATGTAAACCAGATGGTTTGGTTTCCTAAAGAATGTAAAGAGGAGATATTTCCGTGGAATGCGTGCGGAACGTAAATCAACTGAAAAGCTATTTCCGTGGGGACGTAAATCAACGTTTTCCAGGGAAGACTTGGCTGGGAAAATTAATGACGCCATCAACCGCAGTATAGCAGCCGCCAGGTAACGCGGCTCCGCTTTCCTAGAAACCCATAGCTTAAAAGGATATTTAATTCGAAGTTAGTGAGAAGTGAGGTTGGATAGTGAGTCGGACTCGCTTGTAAGTTATTTTATTGACTCGATTAGTCAATCCCAGCTGTCTTACTCTAATATTAATCTTAAAATTCGGACGTGTGTAGATTCGAGTTAACCAAATTAGGGCTCATAATTTGATCGTGTGTATTTATTACGGACTATTTAATTATTGGTTAAAGAAAGAAGGTATTCCCGGAATATTACCTTTTCATGTTTTAACTTTTTTTTTTCAGGCTCTGCAGGTGGCTAACTTCCCTTCGACGGAATTGAATAATTTGACTGAAACTCGAAGACTTTTGAGTCAATTGGAAAATGATTCTTCAGAAATATCCTTAGCGTTCAAAGAATGGAGGTGCCAACGAATCAAGGCTATCGAAGCAATCGGTGATATTCAAAAGAAACTTGAAAAATATGAATCGATCTCAAATGTTGGTCAAAGTGCAGGAGCTGGATTGGCAATCGCAGGAAAGCTGGCAGAAATTGTTCTAACCTTAAGCGGACAAAAAGAAGCTCAGAAATTTCTGTCTGGCTGTGATTTTTGCACTACTGCAGGTAAAATTTATTAACACGTCGTCAATAAAGTGAGAAGCCTTTGACAAATTTTCAATAGATAACACTCTTAATAGCTCAAAAGGAACTAAATTATCATATTAATAGATTGATTTATTAAGCTAAATGTTTAAAACGTATTAATGTCTGAAAAAAATCTCATAACAAAATTTCTTTTTGGTAAAATTGAGTTGAGATTGATCTTTTCGTTGGCGTTAGATGTTTTCCCCGCCACATCAGGGGATTTTTTTTTTTTTTTTATCCTTTCCCGGGACGGCATAGAACTCTTGGCCTTGGAGTGCAGGCGCCGTTTCAAATCCTTGATTATTAGGTCTGAAGAAAGGTTGTCCGGCGTCATTGCAACGCTCGTATCAACTGGACCTAAAAAGACTACCCGTTGGGATAGTTATTAAGGCATTTTAACTTCTGACGTTGTTGTTAAGAGAGCCGCCGCTTACTCATCCAGTTTTTTCTGAACGATATTACTAGAGAAGATCGCTTTTCCAGCCATTATTGCAATGGATATACATCCCCTCCGTGTTACATTAAGTTTCGTTGTGAGGCAATTTCTGTTTGACGCCATTGACTGCCTGGAGTTGAGTGGTGAGTATTTAACACGTGTGCCGTAGCCAGTATTTCGCTAGTTGTAATAATTTATATGCGGTTGTCTTGGACATACAGAGGTAAGTGTTTTGCGTTGGGGACATATTCAACCAGTAGTTCTAAGCAGTGTTGCTATCTAGTATACAAGTCCTGGTCACCACTTCGGCGGGTGATGGTGTTTTTACCCATCATGGTCGGGAAAGATTCTTGACCGTGGAATGCCGGCGGCGTTTCGAACCCTTGACTATTGGATCCGTAGAAAAGTTATCCAGACACTTTTTGCTGCGCTATTATCAACTAGATCAAAGGATTCCTACCTCGGGTTAATTATTGTGGCATTTTGACTTCAGGTGTTGTTGAAGAGAGCCCCACCGGCAATCTAAATAATATTTATTCCGAATTTCATTCTAATTTAACCAGTATTCCATACATATTCGGGAAAAAATTTAATTAAAAGATCATAAGATTATTCCGCGCAAAATAATGATTTTTCAAGTCATTTTAGATTTGTTTTCCTTTAACAGTCTGTCAACAAAGTTTTTTCTAATTAAATTTTACTTAATTTGTTTTTAATGTTTTGTATAGTAAAAAATAACTTTTCACTTATTGTTATTCAAAAATAAAAACAGATTGTTTAGAATACTTTTCCATTTTTAGCTGAACACTACGTGATTAATGGGTTCAAATAACTTCATAAAATTAAGCATTTATAGATTTCATGACGTGAGGAATCCAAATAATGTAAAAGTTTGGTGCGTTTAGTAAATAATATTTTTAAAATATTTTACTTTTTCAAAAATATTTTCGCGTTCACTAACGAATTATGAGTGTTTTCCCCCGTGAGATGAAAAACACGACCAATTATCAATTTGATTGCTTCATTTTGTTGGCATCACGTCCTTTGTGACTGCCGTAGCCCCGTGGTCATAGTCGCGAACGCGAGGGAGGGGTTATTTTTTGTCGAATATTGGGTACCAGTATTGATGCAAATAAAGATGTTGTTAGGCTTATGCACGTTAAATCTATCTAGACTTCATGTCCTCCCGATGGCGTGTTGTGGAAGTTTGAAATTGTGGTTTCTAACACAGGTGTCTAATAGTCTCGTGTCTCTTTTAAGTGCGATG
Source organism: Nephila pilipes (assembly GCA_019974015.1). Lineage (NCBI taxonomy): Eukaryota > Metazoa > Arthropoda > Arachnida > Araneae > Nephilidae > Nephila > Nephila pilipes. The sequence continues at coordinate 859,425 of BMAW01021878.1, forward strand.
TTAATGAACTAACAACTCGATAAAATGAAAAGCATTACATTACAGATATTGTACTCTACTTTTAATATTTTTTTTTTCTTATTTCTGTTCCAATAAGCCATTTTTCCCATCCATTTTCTTTCAAATGTCTGTTATAATTGCACTCGAAAAATCAGAATTACGATTTTCTTTCCCCGAAACAATCTCAAAAGTCGTAATGATTGAAATAAAACTTTAGTTTTTTCACAGTTGCTCAAAAAACATATAGTAGATAAATGTGGACCGATTTTTCTGTTTAAAAGTAGTCAAAATTTTACTGTCCCTGAATACAAATTTTTTTCTTATTTTTTAATCTATATTTTACTCGATGATATTTTATTTATTTCATTGTCTTTGTACTCGTTATTAAGTATTAAATTTTCGATTTTTAAAATTTGAATGTAGTGCAAAATCATGAATTATTTTTCCATCTCCTTCCATATGGAGAACCATATGCCTAGATTAACGATTTAATTTTCACCATTGCTTCAGACAAATTTCCTTAATTTAAAAAATGAATTTGAATTTCTAATATCTTAAGATTGTATTATTTATGAGTCATTATTTAATGCCTTGATTAATTATCTCATGTATCACTGAAACAGATTTTTTATTACATTTTACTCTATTTAAATATAATTGATTTGCTCTCGTGCATTTAAAAAATATACTCAGAAGGAGTCTGTGCCCTTCACGTTATTGTAAAGATTCTTAGCCGGGGTTCCAGTTAATTATTTTCAGTCATTTTCATAATATCTCACTTTTCCTACTCTTAAAAATTTATCTTATACGTTATAGTAGTGTGTGATATTAAGAATTCCACATAGCAGTCACTCATGACATTTTCGGCCACGTTTTGCTCTTTGCGTACCTGAGTTCGTGAATATTTCGACAAAAGTGATAAGAAACGTTCGCGTTTTATGACAAGTTTAAGGATGAATGAACAGGACGGGTTTCAAAGAAAGCGGGTAGGTAACTTGTTGCAATTTTATAGTGGTGTTATTTATACAGCTTCATGTATCTGTATATATTTAGCTTCATTTATTAGACTTTTAAGAGTCTCAGTATAAGACTAAAGTTAGAATTTGGTGTTGGACTAAATTTAAAAAACTTTCAAAAGTTATTTTCTTTCTAACACACATGTGTTATTACTCCATTAAGAGAACTAATTTTTTTAAAAATGAACTCAATTTTTCACTGGTAGCTTAAGAAATATTTAATGAAATCCAGTCACTAGTTAATCTAATTTACTGAAATCTAACAATCAATCTCAGCATAGCTTATTTATTATGTTTACTAAAACTAAAAAATAATATAATACAAATCGGTAATATATTTTAACATTCTGTATATTACTATATTTATCATAAAAATGTTAATTGCAAAAACTATGTACTTTGATCAATGACTTAGGTGCAACTTTTTCCTTCCAATTCATAGTTTAAATATGGTAGAAGATGACTCCAGATATATTGAAACTAAAGTTGCAGCAAATTCTTTACTAGGTGTCTATTTTTATTTGCCCAGTTTTGATATGGGATTTATATCCTTACAAAATTATAACAATCCCCTAAGTAACATTGAATGAATCCATCTTACTAATCAATAAAATTATCTATTTCCTGAATTCATCTAGATCTTACGCGACTTTTCAAAAATATATTGATGCCGCAGCATTAGCGACTAATCTTGATTTATAATTGTAATGATTTAAGCAGATCGAAAATCCAAACTTATAGTTTTAATTAAATTTTTACTTAACAATTAAGGTACTGCGCCTTGAATTCCATTCTAGAGAAGTTTATATTCTTAAATAAAAAAAAATGTAACATATTATTTAAATTTCTAGATGCATACGTGAACAGTATGTCTGAAGATGACCTAAAAATTCTCATAGAGATTTCGATATTTCCTAACAGATTTTTAATAGCGATTAAATATTTAGTGATGTTATTGGTTATCGACTTGTACAATAAGTTGTTGATGTACAAATCATTAATGGTGATAATACGGAAACTTTAAAAATTTTGAATTTATTGAAGGAATTGATTAAATTTTGTCTTTTTCCAACTTTTCTTTATTATATATTTTATCGTACGAGTCACAGTTGCAACAGGTAAAGAAGTTTCACTAAAATAAAAATAATTGAATCTTACTTAAAATCGTCTATGTGCCGTGGTAAATTAAGTAATTTAAGTTTAATTACAATGGAGGACTATTTGCCTCAACTATGAGTCTTCAACATCAATTTTAATAAAGTTATTCCAAGAATTTATCAAAACGTTTAGTTTCAGTTTAGGAATTAAACTTTTCAACCATCAATAATTTTTGCTATTTTGCCGCTCAAACCTTTTTAAACCATATTATCTTACGTATAGATTCATAAGAGATATTCTGGCTTGATGTAAAGGAGAATTTTTAAAAGTGATTTGATGAAACTTACAATTCTTCAAGTGGATCAAATGTTCAGTGTATCGCATCGATCGTTTAATCAATTCAATAAATATGTCATCAAATGATTCCTTCTTGAAATTCATCTTTTAGAATTCCTACAAAAATTTCTGCCACCTAATTTCAGTACCAAATAGTAATTTACGAGAATAATTAAGCAATTTACGAGAATATCGGGCGATATCTGATTCTAGAAAATTAAGTCTAAAATTAGCACTCTTTTTTTTTTTATTCGGAATTTTAATAATCAATTAACTTGTCACTGATTCTTTGAATGCATGAGTCAAGTTTTCTTTTGCTTTCGAAGAAATTTCCTTGATTTTATTTATTTATTTTTGTGGCGTCAAGTAAGTTGCGAAGGTTTTTTTTAATCAGACTGATTTGTAGTGGTTTTTGGACGAACACATTTATTGATACACAAATAGAAGAATAAAAAAAAACACAACATAATACTCGTTCTTTATGCACAAAGCATTTACATGACCGCCTTCGCTTCCGCGCTCACTTCTTCTAGGAGCTTCTCCCAAGAAGCTCCTAGAAGATGTTCTTAATATTGGGTATAAAAAAAATAATACCCTCGCTACAATTTTTAGTACAAACCCAACAATAGCACAAACCCTACAATAGTACAAATCCTACAATTTTTAATTTTAATTAAACTGGCTTAGAAAATGAGAGCAGATATACTGGGTAAAGAAGCGGCCGAATTTAAACTGCACGATAGCGACTCCACCTTTAGAATAGGCCCTGCTACTAACCAGATCGACAAGCAATAACTTTCTTCAATATTTCTATTAGAGGTTGTAATCCAGTAGATGTAGATGAATATTTTGTCGAGAACAACTGGAAGAAATTTGACTTGGGCCTTTGACAATGCCACCTTAACAAACCTGGTATATGAAATAAATAAAAAGCTATCTATTAATTTTCTTGTGGGGTATTAATTATTTCTCCAGCCGCGTATTATATCGAAACGATGTTTTGGGATGTCACTGTATAAAATATTTGTCTGTACAGTTCAATAACTGTAACTAATTTCTAAACAGAAATTAGTTACAGTTATTGAACTGTTCCAAAACGACTAGAATATATGTTTTAACTTCCCAGCACATCTGATCCTACCACCATCTATTATTGTAAAGAATAAATTATCTGATATTGTTCTGTTCAAATTTTGGAAGCAAAATTCAAAAAATTTTCTTTGGATTTAGCATCGATTGATTAAACAATATGGAGGGCTGTTGGCGACGGACCTCGTAATTTTGAACCTCGATCAAATGACAAGTACGAAACCTGAATTGGCACCCCCTCTACAAACTTCTACACCACTCCAATGGGAATTTCAAAAGATTTATTGATTTTTCAGATAGTCATTATAAGAAGTAAAATTATAATTTTGAAAAAAATTATTGAAGCGCCATACATACACGCCTTTGGATTACTATTAACGAACTGAGATTATCAAGCACGAAACATTTTCTTTTCGAAACTATTATCTGTAATGAAAGTTGAATTTCCGATAAGCAATAGAGTTCTACTTAAGTGTATTGTAATTATCATTAAGAATGTAGTTTTAATTAACCTAAAATAACATTAAACCCTCTCTTTTGTTGTATATCTGGCTGCTTTTGAATATTTTACTGCCAATTAATAATGTTACCAAGATTTTTTTTTTTTTATTTTTTTTTTTTTTTTTTTGGGGGTGCACCTAATTTTAGGAAACATTTTAAATACCTTTAAAGAAGACTCTTAAAAATTAAAACCTTCAACGACGGCAAAATTACTCCTGAGGTCAATGTTCTTCATCGGAACAGTTTTTAGGTGATTTTCTCTTTTAAAATTATCCGACATTTTACAGATGTTTTTTTTTTTATCAAGTTCATTGTATTCTTAGTAACTTACTCTTTTTTTTTTTTATAATCGCACATTATTCATAATAGTATTTATATATAATCGGGTAGTTATTATTTCGAGATCGTTGTTTCGCTGAAGGAAAAAAAACGATAATCTTGATAATAATTAATAGCTTTATTTCCGTAAAAATTTTAAATGAATTGTTGAAAAAAAATGTTACATTTTAATTTCTTTCTTTGTAGGTACTATCACTTCTGTGTCTTCATATCTAATCGGAATCGGTTTGACTCATCATGCTATAAACGAGGTGAAAGAGATCTTGAAAAAAGATGAAAAATTGACTGAACCACTTATAGATACTCTAAAATGTTCAAGAACCATAAACAAACGTTTTGTTCGCATATTTAATTGCAGCATTTTATCAGACCATTTTGTAGGTGTAATACAACTTTGTAATTTATGTATTCAACTGTTAGAGGAAGGTGATATCGATATTTCAAGATTAATTAAGAATCTCAAGTCAAGAGACGTGAAGAACATGAACATGTTAGACTTCACAGAAACAGCGATTGGAAATGTGTGTACTACATTGCAAAACATGTATACCAATCAACGTATGCGAAGTTTATTGAAGGAGATATGTAATATTATTCTAGAATCTCCTATGTCACTAAAAATTGTTAAAGTTGGATTAAAACTGAGTTTGCAAAACTGTAACTCTAATTTGGCATATCTTTTAAGTATTGGTCAATTAGGTACAATAATGACTCGTTCAAATAAAGCAGTTCTGGATTGTTTTCTTAGTGCCATAACATTTGCGTGGCATGTTGTTACGATTGTTACATCAGTAAATAATATTAAAAATGCAAATCAATCCGAAAATTCGAAGATGTTAAATGATCTTAAATTAGCATTAAATGTGGAACTGAATGCTGTGAGCAAATATTCTCCACTTTCCAATGCAGTTTGAAAATAGAGTATCCAGTTCCAAAGAAATGAATGGATTTAATCATTACTAATATTAAAAAAAGAAATACTTTAAAATGTAATTTCTGAAAGAAATCATTTAAAATATATATTATTAAGCATTTTTTTAAAAAAATCAAAGTTAAATTTATTGTTAAAGAAATAAAATATAAACAAAATTAATGAAATATTGATTTTTTTTTCTTCTATGTTTGGTATAAACTTAGTTTAGTTTCTAATGAAATATTCGTCGTCAAAATATTGCTTTTGCATTAATCTGTATTGTGTAAAATTTTGTATTGTTGAAAATCTTCCATAATGTGTAATTTTTTTGTTCGCTTTAATATTTGATAGATTCTTTTATCTTGCAATATCACTCTCTATTGTTATTTATGTGTGATCACATAGTGTGTTTAGATTTTTAAGAAAGATTTTGTTATCATTTTTAGGAGGAAGAGGTTCGATATGTATGTAGTTTTGTACTAAAAAGTGTGTTTAAAAAGAGAAATTCAAATCTTTCTAATTTATAATGTTCTTTATTATTGTTGTTGGTATATGGTTTTATCTTTTCGTGTATATATTCGAAAAATGCGATATTAGGAATTATTGCATATGTTGTGCTTAACTATTTTATTTTTCCTGCTATTGTGTGCACTATGTAATATTATTAAACATTTAAATATTAATATATTTCCCTTTTTTCATGTATTTTGTTGCATGACATTTCCCACTCATCGAATCTCTATTCACTTTATTAAAGTCACTTAACAATGGCATTTTATTATTCTTTCGAGAAAAAATAAATCATGCGAAGTTGAAAATTACCCTGTGTGTGTGTGTGTGTGTGTTTTTAAGGAAACACTTTTGCTAAAATGTCTTTAATAAAAGCCTTTGTGTGCTCCTGTACGAAATATATAGAACAAAATTAAAACTTATGAGAAAATTTGAAACTAAATACATTATCAAATTAAAATATAAGTTTTCTTTATATCTCACAATTACAAAGAAATAAAAAGTTAACCAAAAGAAAAATTTTATTTGTTCATCAAAACCTATTTTTTCCGATTGTTGCAGTATATGTATTTCAAATGCAATGCTTTGCGATTAAATAGAAGGTTCAGATATGCTCATTTTAGCATTACAATCATCACAAAAAACATGAAATTTTAAAACTATCATTGAGATGGTCGTATTATATCACCCCACTCCCCATGATCAAATTTCCAGACCCTCCTCCTCCTTTACGTATATTTCATTAACACAAGATTCCGGAATTTAAAAAGGTCTACTGCAGTATACTACCTTGAGACTGAGTGCAGTTCAAAAGACGCTACACCCACACACACATTTGAATGAAGGCGCGATGAGTTACATCTAGTACGTTTATATAGTGCTAGTTTTCGTCTGCGAGATATAATTGGACTGATAGCAACTTAGAGATAAGACTTGTTATCTTATTTCAATGAATAATATTTTTTTTTATTAGCTGAAGTTCCCGTTCTTCGCCCGCATGAATATTTAAAATAAATCTTATAAAAGAATTTTGTATAATTTTTTAAATGAGGAACAAATTAAAAAATATTACGATCTCCAAAGCATCTGTGAATAATAATAAATAATCACAGATACTCATAGACAGTGACGTAACATGTGTCGAAGCTATATTTAGCAAAGCGAAAGGAATGGAAATAAATGGTTGTGCAGTTAAAAATTTGTAAAAATCCCCCCTCCAACTAATTAATAACACATCGGCTGATAAGTTCCCAGTCTGACCCACAGATGGCCCCACTAACACAGAATTTTTTTTTTTTTTTTTTAAATAAATACTAATCTTTAAAAGGTAGCTGTAAAACTTTTATGGCGATCTGACATTTGGTTCAAAAGTTACAGTGGTTTTAGTGAAACAACTTTTTTTATTTTCAAACAAATGGATAAAAAAGAATTTCGTGTATTGATAAGACATTACTTTTTGATGGGAAAAAACATCATTGAAACGAAAGCATTTCTTGATCAGTCTTATCCTTACTCTGCACGAGGAAAATCGACCATCATGACCGGTTTGCTGAATTTAAACGGGTCATACGAACATGGATGATGCGACACGCTGTGGTCAACCGAAACACGTGGTTATGCCGAAAAACATCAAAAAATCTTTTTGATAAACTTTAATGGAAGTTGCTAGAGATATCCGATACTCTAAATATATCAAAGGAACGTGTAGGCTTTGTTTTGCATGAGTATTTGTCTATGAGAAAGCTGTTTTCGAAATGGGTGCTAACAGTAGACCTAAAGCAACAACGAATCTGTGATTTCAAGTCCTGTTTTGGCGAAATAAAAAATTACTTTTGTATCAGATACGAAACTTGGATCCACCATTATACGCCAGAGTCAAATCGGCTGTCAGCTGAGTGGACAGCAGCCGGTGAACCGCGGCCAAAAGCGAAACAGAGTGCTGCAAAGTTATGGCGTCCGTATTTTAGCATGCGTACTGTATTTTGTTCATTGATTACCTTAAAATAGGCAAGACAGCCGATAGCGATCGCTACATGACCTAAATGTATCGTTTGAATGAGGAAATTTCGAAGAAACGGCCCCATATGCAAAGAAAGAAAGTTCTCTTTCACCAAGACAATGCACCGTGTCGCAAGTCTTTAGCTACGTTGGCAAAACTGCACGAATTACACTTCGAATTGCTTCTACACCCACCTTATTTTCTAGACCTGTTCGCAGACTTGCTTTTCGGAAAGAGATTTGGCTCGAATGAGGAGGTGATTGCCAAAACAAACGCCTATTTTGAGGCGGCAAAGAAATCGTTCTTCAAGAAAGGTATCGAAATGTTAGAGAAGTGTTGGAATGATTGTATCGCTCCTAAGGGAAATTATGTTAATGAATTAAATTGAATTTGACGGAAAAAGTTGTGTTTTCTTCATTAAACCGGTAACTTATCAGCCGTTGTATTATTTTCCTTGATCTTTTTTTTTTAAGAGAGCCAAATGCTCATTCCGTTTTCCGTAAGAATACCATTTCTTATTATCTTTTAAAATCCAATATTGGCACTCTTTTGGGCTATTTCGAAAAATTGGTTTTGAATCTCTCGGATAGTGCTATAATCGTAATCCTGAAACGTTTCGTTCGAGGATATGGCTGCAAAGTGCATAAAAATATCGCTGAACACTGCATCTCTTTGAAAGTATAGATGAAGAGTTTGGAGTCAACAAAAGTGTCATTATTAATTTTTAAAAAAAATATTAAAAACATGAATGAAAATTATTTAAAATATAAAAATTTATTTCGAAAAAAAAAATTCAAAAAGAAAACTTTTCAAGTAAATCAAAAAAATATAAACGAAAGTGGACGGAAAATCAAATTATCATTTGAACACAGGTTCAAGAGTTAGAGAGCTTTGGTCATCCACCATTCAGCATTTGACTTACCAGATTGGCGGAAAAGAGTAAAATACGTTGCATAAGACTATATTTCGAAGGCGTTTGGTTTTGGGACTTGAGGAATAAGTAGTATGATCAAAGTCCTAATGTATTAAAAATTATTATCAATGTCCAAATGCTGTTGTAAAAATTTTGAGTGTTTTGTTGAAAATATTATTAGTAGTAAGATCTTCAATTGCTCGTCAGATATCATTATTAAAATAAATAAAACGATCTCCGAAAAAATATTTGGAAGATAATAAACTGCGAAAAGCAAAGAAAGTGATTTCATGAGACACATGCTGCAAGTAGTATTCGTAGAGAAAGCGAAGGAAAACAACGAAACTCGATATAACTATTGAGCAATTAAAATTATGTACAAAATCCACTGATTGATATTTTTCTCCCTTCTTAATTGAAAAGAGGACAAAATATTCCTTCCGAAAACAGTATATGTACTATTTAATCAATAGACTAGCGTGAAATTTGCTAGCAGAAATCATCCGGACGACTTAACACGTGGAAGAATGATCGGAAAGCTGGAGGAGGAGTGTAGTTTGACCAGTATAGCTGAAGAGTTTGGAGTCAACAAAAGTGTCATTTCACGCCCTAGGAAAGACATTCAAATATAGGTACAGCTGTTAAAAATATTTTTGTGGTAGCCACTCTAAGAAAACAACTGCAATTGATAGACCGATATATCGTCTAGCAGGTGAAAAGAAAGCGCTATTTCTCAGCAAATGTGTACAGCAACAGGGCGACAAGTGTCGCGGTTTACTGCTTTCACAAAAGTGGCCAATTTGCCAGCCCTCCTGAACGCTGCATCTCTTTGAAAGTTGGTCATCGGCGATACCATTTAGAATGGTGTAAGGAGCCCAAAAACTGGATATCTCATTAATGGAGTCGAACGAATGAGAGTCGTTTCAGTTCCACAAGCGATTCACAACACCAGTTGATTTGAAAGTGGTCAGACACGGTTTCATCCAAGTAACAACACGGAATGTCACTTGGATGAAACCTATAATCACTGTGGCCCAATGATTATAGTTTGCCCTAAAACAATGTTATGTAGATTACATTTTCGGTTTACATTCAGTAGAAAACTATAATTTTGAATCAGTCTTCTAATGCAACAAAATGTGTGAACGTTTTGAGGATAAAAAAAATTAAAAAGTATGACAGAAACACATTTCTGGAAAACGTAATTTGTAAAAATATACCACAATTACAAGTTGTAAAGTAGAAAATTAGAGAGAAACCTTTTTTTCTTGTTCATTGTGAAATGCTAGAAATAAAAATTAATGGTTACGGTGGTCTAGGAGTTGTCACCTGGGGAGGCACTATGCTGAACGGGCGAACTGAGGACGTTTTCGACAGAGGTTCTGTTACCGGAGATCGCTTTTGTAAGGAGATGATCTTTCCTCATGTGCGTCTGTTCCAATGTGCTATTGGAGCAGATTTCGTTTTTATGGATGACAATGCACGGCCACATCAGACTGCTGATGTTCAGTAGATACTGGAAAGTGAAGATATCACTCGAATTAATTGGCCAGCATTCTCCCCTGATTTAAATCCCATAGAACATATGTGGGATGCATTTGGGGAGACACCTTTCGACATGATTACATCCTCCGGGGACACCCAACACTAAAGAGATGCTGATTGAGGAATGGGCACTCTTACCTCAAGAACTGTTGGACAATCTAGTGCTGGGTATGGAGAGACGGTGCGAAGCAAACATTGCAGTAAAGGGAGGGCATATCCCATACTAAGGAACATCTGCTTGTTGTTCTTCCTCTTGGACAGACAATCATATGTAACGATATTATGAGTTCAATAAAGCCTTTGTTTCGTTTGATTCCATACTATATGTATTAATTTTATTTTTGCGCAACTTTGCTTTCGTCATCGTTTAAGTACAAAATGCTGTCTCTTATTTCTGAATTTCAAGTCTCTCAGGTGATTTCTCTTGGCAAAAGGAATACCTGTTGCTTAAGTTTTGCACACACCAGTTTATCATAAAGTCGCACAATCTTCAAAAGTGTTTATTTGTAAGCCTCGTGAAAATAGTTTTTCAGTACGTAGGCGAAATCACCCCAATTGATGTCTTGTTTTTTCTGATACTTCACAAACAATTGTATAAATTTCTCTGGTGTTAACTTATATATCGTTTCAGAAGAATTTCATTCACCTTATCGTAATCTTTCATGATTTTTTCGTTTTCCCAAGCGATGATCTGCGCAATATCGTATGGCAATAATCCGATCAAATGGGAACTCCAATTTTCCTTTTTGATTTCACCTACTTTAACTTGTCTCCCAAATAACACTAGATAAAGGCTAATATCGTAGTTCTTAAGGTCGAATTTTGGGAGAAAGTTTTGTAGCTCTACTTTCGATCTAACAACGAGTTCTGAATTAGTCGCTTCGCTCATTCTAGATCTTTAGTTTTCTAAAGTAATTTCTGGATTTTAAATTCCATTCCTTGCGTACGTTTCCTTTAATCTCTTTCATCTTGTCTTTTCCTTTCATCTTCTTATTATTTTCCTTTCCTCCGTTTTTTTTTAAAGTTCTATTTGAGTATTGAGCAATTCTCCGAAAAACTCTTCCTCATACGCTTCAGTTTTCAAAATAGTATCTTTCAATGCCGTTACTGTCATATCTGATACATTCTCGATGCCCATTTCTCAAGCGACGTATTGCAAGTATTCTTTTTTTTTTTTTCCTTTCGCTAGGAAAGCCATTGCAATTCGCAGGTTCACGGAATCAAAATTCCCTCAATTCCGAACAGACTCAAAATTCACTATATCCTGCCAGACTGCGCCAGTGTAATGTTTGCTTGTGGTTCGAAAACGTAACGAAATGAGTTACAACATTTGAAACATAACAAAACTTTATTTGAAGATTAAAAGACTTGTAGTACTTCCAGGGAGGCCTACTTTAATGCTTCCATGTCACGAAAACCTTCAACTGCCTCCTAACAAAACATTCTTTCTCCCTCCTCGCGGAAGGTACTACCAGCGCCGCGTAGCGGAGGCTTTTGAATCGTTACTCGGAGGGGAACACCACAGAATGAATTTCTCTCCATCTTGCTAATTATTTTTGTACAAGATATAGCTATATTTTGATACCATACGAAACTACATTTGAAACATTATAGAAATTTTAAATTTCGTAATGACAATTTTCTCATTCGTAATTTTTTTTTCTGTTAAAAAATCTTTATTATTCAATCAAACTTAGACAAATATGTTTTGTTGTTGTTCTTGCTAGGGACAGGAAGTACCATACAGTTTTCAGTCAGATATGAGCATGCTAATGAAACAAGATACGTCTACATTTTTCTTGAAATATTGGAAAGTAGCTTCTACAAGACTGAGACTGCCTCTTTGAGAATTAACACATTGTTGATCTGCACACACAGGCTGTCTCATGTCACCGGTTATTATTTCGAAATTGAATATGGAGGCAATGAGTCCTCATTCAATTTTGAAAAGAAAAAAAAAATGAAAACAATCTAAATAAACTTCAATAAAGTTTATTTATACATAACGAATCAATATTTATTTACACATGATAAACTTAGAGCTCACATACATGTCCTTTTTTTATGTAACTTTTAATATTTTTATTATGAAATTGTAAAGTAGTTACCTATGTGTAACGGTACCTAACAAATATTACAAATGAGAGGTGTGGCTATTAAATAACGAGACTGATGCAGCGACAAAAGAAATACGCATGCTCTCTTTCGAATGTGGTGCATCTCGTTTCTGTAAACAAATTCGTATTGCCGTAGCCTTCGTCCGCATTAGAATTATTTTTTGTTTCGCCGGAAAAATTATAAGCGTGACAATAGAGCAACGAATTGTTGCGAAATTTCGCATGAAACCCGACACTGATAATTTATTGAAAGAAGCGTATGGCAATGAATGTTTATTGCGTACACGTGTTTTTGAATGGCTCAAACATTTTTAAGATTGCCGAGAAGACGTTGGCGATTATTCACGCTCAAGTCGCTCTTCTATGTCAAAAACGGATGACAATATCGAAAAACTCGGTTATCTGGTTCGATCTGACCATCGATCAAGTATTCATATGATTGCTGAGACTGTAGGAATTGACAAAGAATCCGTAAGGCAAATTTTTCCATTAAGACAATGCGTCGCTCATTCCACGTTCTTTGCCAAGAGGTTTCTGGCCAATTACAGCATCCCATTGTTAAGCCATCCGCCTTATTCGCCGGATTTTGAGCCATGCGACTTCTGTCAGTTTCTTAAGGCGAAACCTGCTTTATAAAAAACAAGATTTGAGCTACGTTAAAGAAGGTTAAAGCTGCGAAAGAAAAAATGGCACGCGTCCTGAAGGAGCTGACAGAATAACACTTCCAGTACTGTTTCGAAGAATGGAAGATTCGTACAGAGCGTTGTAGGGATAGAAGAGGGTTGTGTATTGAAGGTTATAACAAGTAAATATGTATGAAATCAAAATAAAATGTTTTACTGCGTCAGTCTCGTTATTTAATAGCCTCACCCTGTAAATCTCGTATCGCTGTGCTTTCCTTTTGAAGAGCATACTCTACATCAGCGGTCCCCAATGCTATGGCATTATTGAGCCCGCTTCTGTGCGACCACGATAAAAAAAAAAAATATTTAAGTTTTTCACAAATGTTACGTAATTTTTTATAGTCAGGAAGTTATTAATAGACAAATATAAACACATTTGTTTGAAAAAAACTATTTGTAATTATAAGACCCAGTTCGAAGGTGTGATCCAAGACCAGTTGGTCCTTTTGTACCGGTTATTTGTTAAACATTATAAAAATATCAAATAGTAATGAAGGCATTAAGAGTATTTTAATTCCATCCTCACTACTATACAATATACCACTGAACATAGATAGCGTCATACCATGAGAGTAATTGTTAATTCTGCATTATGATGCCATCTATGACGGGCAATCCTCATTTATTGGATATTCTTCCAAATCCATGTAGTATTTCTGGCTAATTATATAATCATATTTGAAAAAATATATGTGCCGCCGTTTCACCGATATTCTAGAATGTGCTTTAAATTACAAAAGGTTGAAGATTCTTTCCCTACACATTCGAGTTTTTTTTTACATCAGTGACAATTTTTCCTAAAACGTGATCTTTTAGTTGTCTTGAAATGGGAATCATAAGGACCCTTTTAGAAATATGAGAAGTGTCAGGTACTGTGCTACATTCATTAGAATCTACAGTTATCCATTCCCAGCTACTTCTAGTAGAAATTTGTTGTGTCTTAGTTTATGTTATAACTTGTAGTTACAGAAAATCTTGAATGCATTGATCCAACCACAATTGATGAAAAATAACATTATTTTTTTTTAAACCGCATAAGTATAAATTTTTCGAAAGATACTGCTGTTGGCCAGTACTGATCTGCTCGACCAACTTCCTTTCATGTCAACGACATTTGGGCATGAAAACACGAATTAACTCGTGATCGGTCAAAAACGTTTATTAATGAAATCTCGAATTAGCTACTCTACATCGTTTCGGCATGCAAACACGAATTAACTCATAATCGGTCAACAATGTGTTAAGTTAAAGGTACGACAATGCTTCTCGTATTAAAGAATCATCACATTCCATGAACAGATTATATATATTCTCGCAAACGAAGGAAATTGATTATACGGTGAAAATGAATATAAATGATTTATATATATAGATAGAGAGAGAAGAGTTTAATGAATTTATTCAAATGAATTATAAGGTAATTAACTGGGAGATGATAGGTAAGCTCGAAAAGGTTGCAGAGAGTAAAATTTAAGGTTCCCATCTACAGGCGATTTTGATTTCGTGGACGTAATGTTAATCTTATGGAATTTCGACTACCGTTCTTAAATGTTTACTATTTAAATGCAATGAAGTACATCTGAAAGAGCAAAAATAGATCAAATAGTAGATTTGAGAACGATAGTCAAAATACCATTGAATTAATATTAAGCTGACGAAATCAAAATAGCCGGTAAACAGAAGCCTTAATAGTTGAGTAATTAATCAGTTCCAAATAATTTTCCATCATAATCATTTTCACACACAAATATTTTTCTTAATCGAAATAAATATTAATGCATCATAAACCAATTTCACTTTCTTTTAATGCCTGAAAATTACAACTTTCGAAATATTTAGTCTACCACTAAAATATTCCTTTTTACAACGTTTTCATATATTTCACTTGGTGCATGTGTGTCATCAAATTTTCGATCGTTAATTTAACCAACTTCCCATCAAGCTAGAGCTCTGATACTTTGGGAATCGTTCTTACTCGTCTAACAATGCAATATTTAGACATTTGCGACAAGTTTTGACTAATATTTCAATATTTTTTTAATAACGTAGTTTGTGTAGTAAGGTGGCGCTATCTATGGAAGATATATTGAATTACGCAGAGAGTTATCTTAAAGACGAGAAAGAAATGGGTTTTTTTTACAAAGTTTTAACTAATATTTCAATATTTTTTTTAAATAAAACTTTGCCATTTAAAAACGTTGATTTTTATTTCGAATTATTAAATTTTGATTGTTGCGATACGAAAAAGCTTCAAAACCGCTCTTTAAACAAGTTATAACTATGATCAATTTTTGCTTAAGATTTTTTTCATCAACGATTCAATAAAAAACAGATACCATGTTGTGAATTCCACTTAAACGGCTAATTTATAGATAAATTCAGATAACTCCTGCATAATCGTTAAATTCTTAAATTGTTTGGTTTTACTAATGTCGCACTAAAAGTAACACGAAGGCAATTAGCAACGCAATTTTGAACCTCGGTCAAGTGACGAGGACGACATCTGAGCTGGTATCCTCTCTCCTAACTTCCACACCACGCCAACGGTAGGACTTAGGGCCCGACAGATTTAACGTGCATCAGCCCCGGCTACAAGGCGGGTCTTCAGCACTAAGGATCGAGTTTAGTTTTTATTAACATCGCACTAGAAGCAACACGAGGGCTATTGGCGACGAACCTCGTAATTTTCGACTTCGGTCAAGTGACGAGGGCAACACCTGAGCTGGCACCCACCTCTCCTAACTTCCACGCCACGTCAACGGAAGGACTTTGGACCCCGACCGATTTAACGTGCATCAGCCCCGGCTTCACGGCGGGTCTTTGGTGGCCAAGGAACAAACCCGCGACTGAACGAAAACCGCCGGCCACGAATCCGAAACCATGACCACTAGGCTACCGCGCCCACCGGGTGTATGGTGAAAACAGTCCAACAAGGCGGATAATGTAGAATGACGCTTTTTATTTATAAATATTCATGAAAAGACGAAGAACAGGCAGCAGAACTTGTACAGATTAGCGACACAACAGGAACAAATACAGCACTTGTACGAATCAGCAACACAAACACTAGTAATAAGTTATAGCCCTTTTAGTAACGTTTAGTTCACATCACACAACTTCAAGTGCAGACTTACTCATTTCAGCAATTTATAGCTGCGCCAGTTACATGTGATGTCACAGGAATATATAATTCCGGAAATTCGAGCATTTCCGAAATGGTCGCCAATGACGGAACTCCATTATTTAACTCTTCCCGGTTTCCAACAAAATCTCTGTCTCATTTAATTTATAAGAGTAAAGTTGCAGAGAAACGTCATTGCAGATTCGTAACATTACACTACTCTTCAGAGATTGATGTATCGACATTCTCATTACATACAACTATAATCAGTTAATCGGTACGGAACTAACCGATTAATGTAAATGACTTTTGGCTTAGAGTTGGACAAACTCTGTAGACAATACCACTTAGCTTCACGATAGCAGTACAAAGTTCCACCAAGTTACATTGTAGCCTTGGGCGGCTTCTTCGTCGCCTCCAGATCATTCGCTCGCTGGCAAGTTCTATTCGCTCTCTGGCAAACGCATGTACGCTTTCCAAACGTGCCTCTAAATTACTCACGTTTTCCCCTTAGCGAATTCAGATGATGAGGAAGGCACCTGTCGTCTAAAGAATATTACAGAGCAATCGCAGCGCTCAACCAAAAAGCATCTCCGCTGGAATCTTTCCCGATGCCGAAATGCTTAAGAGAGTCCATTGGAGTCTAGATTGAAAGTTACTTCTATCTGAGGCACACCCTCATATAACAGGTCAATTGAAAAGTCCCCGGCCTGACACATGGCGCTATTGAATTAAATCCATATGTTTTTTTAGTTAGCCCTAACCCTCAAAAGATGCGTGTATAAATTTGACAGCTGTCGGAGCATTAGTTTGTGAATTATAGCATTTTGAGTGAAGCAACTTTTGTTATTGTTAAAAAAAAATGGATAAAAAGGAATTTCGCGTGTTGATAAAATATTGCTTTTTGAAGGGAAAAAATACAGTTGAAGCAAAAACTTGGCTTGATGCCGAGTTTCCGGACACTGCCCCAGGAAAATCAACCATCAAGGATTGGTATGCTAAGTTTAGACGTGGTGAAATGAGCACCGAAGACGGTGGACGCCCAAAAGAGGTTGTTAGCGACGAAAACATTTAAAAAATTCACAAAGTGATTTTGAATGACCGTAAATTGAAATTGAATGAAATAGCAGACACTCTTAAGATATCAACTGAACGTGTACATCATATCATTCACGAATATTTGGGTAGGAGAAAGCTCTGTGCAAAGTGGGTGCCGCGCGAGCTCACTTTTGACCAAAAACCACGACGAGTTGATGATTCGGAGCACTGTTTGAAGATGATCAAGCGTAATAAACCCGAGTTTTTGCGTCGATATGTGACAATGGATGAAACATGGCTCCATCATTTCACTCCGAAGTCCAATCGACAGTCATCCGAGTGGACTGCACGCGATGAACCCGCTCCAAAGCGTGGGAAAATGCAACAGTCGGCTGGCAAGCTTATGGCGTCTGTATTTTGGGATGCGCATGGAATAATTTTAATTGACTACCTTGAAGAAGGAAGGACCATCAATAGCGACTATTACATAGCGTTATTGGACCGTTTGAAGGACGAAATCGCCGAAAAACGGCCGCATTTGAAGAAAAAGAAAGTGCTACTTCACCAAGACAATGCACCGTGTCACAAGTCAGTGAAAACGATGGCAAAAATCCATGAATTGGGCTTGGAATTGCTTCCTCATCCACCTTTATCTCCAGATCTGGCCCCCAGCGACTATTTCTTGTTCTCAGATCTCAAAAGAATGCTCGCTGGGAAGAAATTTTCGTCGAATGAAGAGGTGATCGCCGAAACTGAGGCCTATTTTGAAGCAAAGGACAAATCGTACTACATGGTATCGAAAAGTTGGAGGGTCGCTATAATCAGTGTATCACCCTTGAAGGGAATTATGTTGAATAAAAAAAAAATAATTTTGCCAAAAAAATGTGTTTTACTATGGTAGGCTGGGGATTTTTCAATTGACCTGTTAACTTTTGGACACCGAAGTACGTTGATGAACCTGAATTAACAATCTTTTCGCATTCATGCAAGATCGGCATTAGTTGGTCTTATGAGGTTTTCCCAAAGGTTCTCCTGAGAAGCTATTTCACAATTCTCATAAGCCTCTTCTACCTTGATGACGTGTGGGTGGGTAAACGTTTCGATATTATACGCTAAGAGAGCACTTTCTGAAGCATTTCACTCATTAAATGGTCCTTGAAACGAAACGCACATTAATTTTTACCTTACAGTACTTTAAAACTTTGCCCAAGACAAACATGAAAACAAAGTTTTTTTATGCTATATCTTTTCCTCTAAGCACATCTTTCTGACTTTAAAACAGTCCTTTGAGGAATGTTTCCTACCGCAAAAGACTAAAAGTTAATTTCTATTCACTGAATAGCCCTAGAGAGTCTGAGATTTGCCATCGGTAACCATAGTAGCCGCAGTGTCGTAATTATCCATTCTATTTCCCGATTATCTTTTCTTGTTATTCGAACAAGACGCAAACCCAAAATGAACGAGTTCAATCTTATAATTTAATTCTCAAGTGACCAATCTTAAGCTGTGGAGCTTCTTTCATGTTTCTATTACTTTCCCAATGAAGTAATATTTCTTATGGAATGAAAAATTTTACGAAGAGACCAAGAAAATCGCCACAGCTTTTTTTTAAGTACTACATCTTAAATTCTCAACAGCTCTAATTTTAGATTCTGATTCATCATATAATCTTAGAACGTCCGTTTTTAGGAGTCAATTGACAGTATTTTTATTACTAAGGAGAGCAACTTTTTAACGTAAATTTGATCAAACAAATCTTCACGTCCGAATCTTTCTCAAAACTTGACAATCACCTTCAGATAATTCTCCGACGTGTTAGAAAAACTCTCTACCATGCAAGCTACTTTCGCATTTGGTACAGCTTGCAAAACGATTTTGAAATTCTGGATGCTCATATCGTCATGAATCTTTTAGAATCGACTCCAAAATGTCAAATACTCCTTGATATCCCAGTTAAATTTTTTTAGTTCAATCTTTGTTAGCTTGAATGTTCTTTTCAAAAAATTTAGTTATGGGTGCTTTTACAATCAGTTTTTCTATTCACAAATATAGTTAAAAATATCTGTCCATACAAGTTTAAGCATCTAAAAAGTCCTCTTCATATTTTATTGTCTCTATTATTTAATATCACAGCTTTGGGAGTTTCCAGGCATATAATTTTATCACCTATTTAAGCTCTCAAATCCAAAAGCTGTCGTAAATATCAAGAATTTCCTTTTTAATTTAATTTTCATTTTTTGCAATAAACTTGAAAAAATAAGCAAAGTTCTAAGTGACTTTCTCAGTTTTTAAAATTGTGTCACATTCATTTAAGATGTAAAATATCTATCAAATGCCATGATTGTGCCCCATGTCAAATCTAAATGATGAAAGCTTCTCACTAGTGACACAATAACATTAAAATTTACATTGACATCTACCCAATGTTTATCTTAGCAACTTAAACAGTTAAGAGTATTTACAAAATACAAGCAAATGACATATACTAACATAACTTTAATAAACAAACACAAAGGGTGGACAAGTTACAACAGCAAAATTACAGCTAAATTTATTTAAATTGCAGATCAACAGCTCTATGTCCTGTATATAATCACTTGAACTCAATTATTTCAACGATCTGAAGCTCCATAAAGAATATGATGAATTTTACTTTTCCAAATGAATGAATAACTTTCACAATGAAAAGAGCTAAATATATATCAAAAGTAATGGGGGAGACTATCATTAAAAATATAATAATGTCCTAATTTTACAATAAGTATCACAATGAACTTCAAGAAAAAATCAATGTTCTTCATTAAAATTTATATCAAATATTGTTCGTGCTTGCAATTATTCAGACCTTAACCCATAGATAGCAAATTTCTTATATTTTCAATACATAAATGGTTTTTACTTTTCATTAAACTTTCATATGCTTGGATATTCTTCATTAAGACCCGGAAAGGAGAGAAAATATCAAAACTCACCTTGACAGGTCCATGTCAGCCATGATGTGAAAGTATCTAAAACCTTGTTAATTCTTTCTTCAACTCTCTTTTACTATACATAAATGTAAATGAAATCTCTTACTGTACTATGAATGTATCTTTTGATTTTAAGAAAAACATATATATCATAAGCTCTATTACTACAAAAAAGATGGCATATTAGTAAGGGATTTTATATAAATATATATATTCACATCTTAAAAAAGAAATGAGACTAAACGTCAAAAAAGATTCATATAATTATTCCTTAAAGCTTTTTTTTTTATTTCAACACAATATATGCAACAACAGAATGCACATAAAAT
This sequence comes from Nephila pilipes, assembly GCA_019974015.1. Classification (NCBI taxonomy): domain Eukaryota; kingdom Metazoa; phylum Arthropoda; class Arachnida; order Araneae; family Nephilidae; genus Nephila; species Nephila pilipes. The sequence goes on from BMAW01021878.1 coordinate 879,941, forward strand.
CAAGTGCTTTTAATTTCTTTTTTTCCTTTATCTAAGTAAAAAAACACTACTTAAGTATGCAAGATTAAATTTATATCAAATTATACGACATGAGCAAAATCTGTACTTTACAATGAGAAAAGATTAAAATGGCACAGTTTTATGAAGGTTTCAGAGTATGTACATGTTATGGTAAATGGTGTCAAAAATATATCTTATATGAGAATATGCCTATCAGATAAATTTTGAGAAAAAAAAAAGTTTCGAAATATACATTTAAATTTTTACACATTAAAAAAATTGCAAATTTTGCTTTTGTATCAAAATGATTTTTTTCTCAATATTTTAACAGTTTTTCAAAACAGTAAATAATTTTATCACAATCAGTTTTTTTCTTTCTTTTTTTCTTCCAATTTTGGATTATGAGAATGTAAAAATACATTCATAATAAATATCTAATGTATGAAATATTTTTGGTCATATAAGCATAAAAACACACACAAATAACTAACAGAAAAAAAAAATTGAATTTTTTTTCCAAGATTACTACTAACAGACTAAATTAGAAAATTTTATTCATACATTTAATATCAAAATAGTAAAACAAATTTGGGACTAATGTAGGAACATTAATGCTTTTTAAGCAATATTTTACAACAAATTATATTTAAATTAGCATGTGCATTTTCAAGCAAATAATTTATGATATGACAATAGCATTTCATGTGCCAATGCTTCAAAAATAAACAAAATTGCCCCTCTCCCACAAAAATTTAGAGGAATTAACTATATTAATTTAAATTGTTTAAAATAACACAAGGTAGATTTCGCAAGCAGAAAATTTTTTTTTAATAAGATAAATTTTTTATATGGTTTCATACACTTTCTGTTTTATCTGCTTAAATATAAAGTAATAGTAAAAACTCGAAATTCCCACATTAATAAAGCAAAATAGATTCCATCATTTGAAAACAAAAGCATAATAACAGATAGTACGTAAAAAATAACATACTTCTAAATTTGTCTTTTCTTGATTATTAGAACAGTTACTTTTTTAGTAATTCTGTCTCCTAAATACTAATCTTTTATTTTCTAATCTCAAAGATAAAGAACTGCTGACTATTTATGCTGCCTCTCGTCTTGAAAAAAAAAATGAAGAAACAGCCTATCAGAGTTATTTACAAAATTCTACGATAATATCACTAAAAGCAAATAACAGCACATGTATCTGATTAGCATTTATGTAATATTAAAGAATAAAAAAAAATTATTTTAGGAAATTCATTTTTAAAATAATTTTAAAACTTTAGATCTACTCTCAGTAGTATCTTATTTGTTAAACCAATTGATAAGTAAATTATTTCAAAATATTCAGGAAATCATTACAAAATTTCTCCACAAATAAAAACTGCTTAATACTGTTTCAGTAATGTAGAAACTTTTAGTTGATATCAAGGGGAGAAATGTCTTGCTTTCTTGATTAAGTCTTATATATTATTTTATTTTATTTGTCTTCTTTTGTTTCTTCATCTTCAGCTTCATCTTCATCATCATCCTCTTTGTCAATTAACTTTCGTGCTAGCTTTACAGCATAAAACTCATTATAATGCATCTTCCTCTTGTACTCAAAAGCAGATCTTTGGGCTGCAAAATTTTTTAACATTCATAATAGGAAGAATCTCAAAACAAAAATTATAAAACTTTCTTAAGTCATAATATTTATCAGTTTAAGTTTTAATAAATTTAATGAGTTTACATTGTGGGATTCTTCTCATTTTCATCAACTGAATTAATTACAATATCTTATTTACAGGAAGCAACTCCTAAAGAAGTTAATTATTTAATAACTATTATAAAAGAGAAAAAAAACTATGACAGCATTAAAAGTAAAGCGTTAATTTTTAACCCCAATTTTTTTTTATATAAAATATTCATTTCAGTTGAGTAGTAGACATTTTGTTGCAAGAACTCTATGACTGTCTTGTGCATACAGTGTGTGTGTGTGTATATATATATATCTGATTCATAATAATTAAAAGAATGAAAAATATCAGTAAAGTATGTTGAAAACAAAAACACAATATAGCCGCCAACATTAAAACTAAAATAAACAATCAGTTAGGAATAAATATTTGGCTAAATATTTATTACTAACTGATAAATATTTGTATATTAAATGAGAGTGTGTTAATGTTTCTACAATTCTTATGTTCATTATGTAATGCAGTGTATTCTGCACAATTTGGTTTAACTGACACTTGTTTCTCCATAAATAATTTTGTTTCCATGTAGCTCAATCAAAAAAGTGACAACTATATACTTATTTTAAAACTATAGTAACAAACATTGTTATAATTAAGAGGGAAATCTCAAAATTTTCTAATGAATTATATAATTTTTCATATGACAAACTTTTTAAAAGTGAACTAGAAACCTTCAAATTTACATTTTGAATATTAAGGGTGCATTTGAGCATTCACAATTTATACCTGGTTAATTATACTAATTATCTAGAGTGATTTAGCAGTAAGTACAAGAATAACTTCATAATTCAGGGTTCAAATTAACAAAAATTATATTTAATTAATCTGAATTTAATTTTAAAAGATAATTAAATTCTAGAATTTGAAAGTATTTTTATTGAACTCAAGAGCTTTTATATACAACAAAATAATTAAATTCTCTAAAAATTTTGATATTCTTTGAAAGTAACAGAAAAGTAAAACTATTTAAACTAAGATAATCCAAAAAGTTTTAAAAATTGAAAATATTATATTATTCGTAAAAGAAATCAGGTAATTCAATTAGTATTTATTTCTGACTTTCTAGTTCCTTGGTTAAAAGCATCAATCAGTACGAAAATTTTTTTGGCATGAGTATGAAAAAATTTCCTTTGATCAAGCATTTTCAATAACATTTTAGGGGGGGGGGGGGTTTTTAAAAATTTAAAAAATAAAAGAAAAAAATTAAAAAAAAAATTCATTTGTATTTTAGATAACTGACCACATTCATTTAAATAGAAATTTAAGGGAAATATGATTTACTGAAAAAAGAAATATGAAATATTTTACAGAAATATTTGCAGAAATATTTTGCAAATTACTGAGAATGTGGACACTAACAATGTTAGAATTATACAAATTTTAACTAATGCTTGAATTAATTTATAAATGTCACTTTTTAACAGTCTGATTAAGCAATTATACTTAAAAATATACAATACAGCCTTAAAAAATTTTAGCATATTCAGTGAGTAATAAAAATTAAAAATTTTATTTTGATTTGTTACTGAATTTTTAATTCATATATTAAAGTTAAAAGATCACAATTTCACTTACTCAAAAATTTTGAGGAAGGAAAAATTACATTTATAGTTTTATGAAAATATATATATATAACAAAAAAAAAATATTGATATTTTTCTGACTTCTTCTTTAGGTATTTGAAAGTCTCATAATTAGAATTTGAAACAAAATATTTAGTGACTAGACCAGAGAAACATTAGAAATTTGCTACTAAATGCAATTTTTAGCATTATATATATATATATATATATATATATATATATATTCATTTTCTATTTTTAATTTCAAATAATTCAAGTAATGTATGACTTAATGACTGAACTTGTATAGTCACAATATGATATGGTGGAAAATTCTGTGGGGAAAAAAAATCAAGAAGTTATTAAAACAAATTAACAGGAAATAAAAACAAAGGGTACATGTGCAAAATTCCTTCAACCACTTTCACCAAACCAGAAAAATGTTTCCAAATAATAATTGGATGGATGTAATTGATTTAGAAATTATTTGTGTAAGTTTGGCTGGAATTGTGCCAAGTTTCATTTTCAATGGGATTTTACACAATTACTGAATAAAAATATAGGAATTAAAATAAAATCAATATATATTTTAGAGTATTAAAATTATTTTTATACATATTGCTAATTAATTTTTACAACATATTACTTCTTTTTCTTCTCATTACAAAAACAAAGATATATACCTCTTTCTTCTTCTGTCACCACTTCATCTATTTCTTCTTCATTGGGAGAGTCTAAAACTGCAGGCTTCACATCTTTCTCAGAACATAGATTAATTCTAAAATACATAAGCAAATCAAATTTTGTACTTTTAATAAATATTCAGTACAAATAGTGTTACAGTACATTATCTAAATATATTTTATTATAATAAAAAAAATTATTTATTTTTTCATATGTGTGATAATCATTCAAACAGAAGAGTAAAAAGACAGAAGAAATAAAAGAGGTGGGGATTACATATTATATAATGAATAGATATGTGAGTATTAATTAACTTTCTTAATAATTAAAGATTTATAACTATATTTTACATATCATTTCCACTATTCAAGTGAAAATTTAATGAATAAATACCAATTATCCATTTTTTTACATTTTCTCCGCATTTAATTTATTTTATAGAACTAAAACAAGAACAAATAATATGAAACATAAAGCTTTACTTCAGTTTAAGTTTTTTTAAAAAAATTAACTAAAATATTCAAATAGTCATACACTTCAGAATTCTTTCTAGGTCTGAAAAAGGATATAAGGCAAGGGTTGAAAAGAAAGGCAATTTGTTACATAAAATGATATAATTTTGTTTAATAATTAAAGAAACTTTGAAGAGAAATTTAATTTATGCAGTAATATTTTACAACAGAAATCATTTCAACTTAGAAACTATGAAAAATATTTAAATTAATATGTAAATAATGGTTAATATACATGTATATACAAAAATGCAAATAGGCTATTAGTTAAAATCTAAATAGAAAGTAGTGCAGGATATCCCACAAAACACTCCAAGATATAGAATGCTGAAAATTCTGAATTTGATTAACACAGCACAGGTTACATAATGGACAATTGTCCATGACATCAACATCATAATTTTAAGCAAGGGGGATTATATAACAGTTTTATTCAATTTTGTTAAATTAGTGTTACACCACAGCTACGTAATTGGTAACTGGTGACAAACTTCATTATATTGGGCAAGTGATTTTGAAATTTTATGGCGCAAGAGTCGGAGATGGCTATGCTGCGCCAAACCAGGTGATACATGAAAATTAATTAAAACATCGTGCCAAGTTAAAATTTAAAATCTGAGTGTGACAAATATGAAGTGAAAAATAAAAACAATGTTGATAAATATAAATAGATAGATGTTTAAAATCTGATAAAAACGTAAACAGATTAGAGTAAAATCAGGTAAAAACAGAAAACATCAGAAACTAAGGTTGAATTCTGGTTTTCTTTTGCTTTATAAAATCAGTGTGTTCCATTTGATCCACGGCATCCATTAGCCAGGAATCATCCACATCGTATAAAATAAAATCATCCTCATGTCCAAGGTTAAGTGTTAGGGTATTTTTTTTTAGGTTTATAGGGATTTAATGTGATGTCAATTTTAGGTTTATTGTCTAATGCAGGATTAAAAATGTTATGATATACATGTTTTACTTTATGTTTCTCTTTTGCTTTTGTTTTAAAACTAACAGCTGTTGCAGAGGAAGGCAGAATTTGGGGTGCGGAAGAAACTGCACAGAGATTGGGACCAGTTGGTAGGGATTTAATTTTTTGGAGAGGAGCTTTTGAAGGTAAAATATCAACCTGAGAAGATGAGGATGATCTAGTAACTGTAGGCAGAGGAATCGATGTAGGTGTTGAATTGGATGGCAAGGGCTTTAGACATTGCAGAGGAGGGCATACAATTCTGGTAATATTTGAATCTGTTTGGGTGAATGTTGAAATTGAAGATTTAGTGGCCTGTGCATAAGTATGAGAAAGCTGTGGGGCTATTAATTTCCTGGCTTCTATGTAAGAAATGTTTCGGGTGTATTTTAATTCTTGAATTTGTTTTTCTAATTTCCATTTGGGGCATATTGTTGAGATAGATGTGTGAGGTTGGGAACAATTAACACATTTGGGTTCCAGTTGGCAATCCGTGGAAGAGTGTCCAACAGAAGCACACCTAGACAGGTTAATTGTCCCCTGAAAGCAGTTTTTGAATGTCCGAATCTCTGACACTGAAAACAGCGCAGAGGATTCAGAATATATGGCCATATATTGCAGTCAAGATAACCTGCTTTGATATTGGAAGGTAAATAGGGGACTATTAAAAGTTAAAATTAAATGTTAAGTAGGTAAAGTAGAACTGTCTTTTTTAATTATGATCCTTCTGACCTGAGAGACACCCTGATCGGAAAATCCATCGAGGATTTCCGCATCAGATGCGCACAACAGGTCAGGTTCAGAAACTACACCACGACAGGAGTTGAGAGATTTGTGGGGCAAGACTTGGAGAGGAGAATCCAGAAAGGTTTTAGCAGACAAGGAAGATTTGGTTTCTATAAGCAGGTCTCCAGATTTCAATTTTTTTACAGACTTCGGTTCACCACTAATACCTTGCAAATGCTATCTGAATAGCGAAAGGCGATTTTGTACACATTTCATTGTTTGGTAAAGAAATAATTAAAAATCGGGAATTTTTAGCTATTACATCAATGTTAATAGATGTGGGTAAAACAAGGCCTTTACCCAAGCATGAAGAAGGATCCATAGAAAAATAAAGGTATTCATCCTGGAGAGCCTCCACCAACCATGGAGCCCAACATGGGAGGTAGTTACCGGTCAACTGACATACATCAGGCACAGCACTTACCTGGAGGTCACCCAGGATATAGCACTGTAGCATCAGGGCGAGGATCCACTAGGAAACCCAATGCACCCCTTATCTGCAGCACTAGCCCTACAGCAGTGTCTCTTAATGGAAGAAACACAAAGAGACTTACCACCAGCCAATTGACAGAAGCGTGCTCACTCCTGCCACCCGTATTCAAGACATGGGAAACAAAATTAAATGCAAACGAGTAGACAAGTACTCGGAACTGCTAGCTGTGATATAGACGGAAAGGAAAATAAAAAGGAGCAAAATTGTGACAAGGAAGAGGGTCAAAATTAGGGAAGGATAGTTAGGGTATCCCAGGAGTGCGTCACCCGTGTTACCAAAGACAGTAAACCCCATAGGAAAGAAATAGATCACTCAGGTCCCTCGGGTTCGTGAAGCTCGTACTTACCTGAAGTAGGTGAGCCCCTGAAGGCTCATTATATTGGGACTTTAGGACAACACTTGAACTTCACCCTCCAAACTTTTAATACATGTACAGTAGAACTTTGTGAAGTAGGACCCCTTTAACATGGATAACCTGGATCTACCTACACAGTTTATTTTTTTAATTTGAGAATAGAATATTAGCAACTTTCCATTTCACATTTATTTGTTATATAAATGTGCTTTGAAAAATTAGTTTACTTTTACTGAAATCTTCTAATAGCTATGAATGTATGAAAGAAAAGTGGGAGGGGGACTTAACAAACATACTGTGCAAAGTCAACAAAACCTTTATTATACCTCTTATCATTATTGACAAATGATATATGGTGCTACATTGTTTAAATGGAAAATTCAATAAAACAACTTTAAGTGCAATTCAATAGTTCACAGGGTACACATATTTATCTTTTGTGTACATGATTCATACTCAATTTGTTCAATATAAAGATGATTTTCTTTTAGTATTATTTATTTTATTTTTTCCCTAATCTCTGGTTAACCCGAACAATGAAGAAAAACTGGTTATTGTCCAATTAATCCAACTTAATGAGGTTTTAATATACATGAGAAATAAATTTAACATAGAATAACCTTCGTGATTTAATATTGAAATCTTCAAAAAATAATTTCTTCTTCAGTCTAATGCTTCACATCCTGGAGCTTAAAAATAATGCAATGAGGAAATTCATTCTAATAGTAACTTTCGAAAATATCATTCAGCTTTTGTCTTAATATGATTATTGCAGCACATATGATTAGCATTATTAATTTAGAAATCTAAAAAGAACTACAGAAGAAATAAATAACAAAAATATCACTGAATAAGATTATTGTATGTTGACAAATTTCATTCAACTTGCCAAGCTTTTTATAGAAAGGCATCCCAGACTAAGAAAATCAGTACTTTTCCATTTTGCTAGCACAGGCAATAAAGTCCCCAAAAATAATACAACTGACACCAAATGGAATACATTATATATATATACATTGCATGTTGTCACCAATACTGTTTACTTGGTGAGATTTGCGCTGGCAAAACGGAAAAGTACCGGAAAATCTTGCAATTAAATTAATTTTGTAACATTAAAAACAGTCAAAATTTATATTATTAAAAGATATTCCAATTCAATTACAAGAGAAATCATTTGATAACAGTATTGTAAGTACATAGGTTACAATAAAACTCTCAGTTAAAATCAGGATTCCTTCCATATTTAATAAAAAAATTCAGATTATAAAAATTTTAAAAATTATAATCTCACAGTGAAACATTTTTAATGGGATGGTATAAATAATATTAGATCTATTTGACTAAAACTAAAAGATCTACTTAATAAAAATATTTTGGAAAATGAATACAATGCTCACATTTAATCCAAAGTCATTAATACAATTTCTATTTCCATGTCAATTAATGCTGAAGTCACAATTACCAATACATATTCATATTTTGCTTGCTTTATTGGTTTGAATAGCAAGTCAAACAATTTTATAAAGAGACTGATATTGAAAATAAAAAAACTTTTCTGCAGTTCAAAAGTGAGGTCGCTTGCTTCGACTCCAGCAATAGAGTGCATTTTATAATTAAAGGATTTGCTTCCTTAATTTCTTTTAAAGTTAGTTAGAATGCCCTACACTTCTGAAAATATTCTTTCAAAATGATACAATGGAACTTAAATATAAGATTTCAGATGTACATGTGGATGAATTTAAATAATGTTTATAACACAAAATAGAATGAGCTGCGATGATATATTCATACCACTAATTCTAAAGGTATACTAACAATTTTAGAGTATTACAATTCTAAAATTTAAAATTAAGGATAAATTTCTAGAAGTGAAAAAATTTTGTAAAATTTGTTATAAAATCATTGAGGAATGGTCGGTCAACTTCACTGAATTATATTGTTTGAAGTAGACTATTAAAAGACAAAATTGAATAGGAAGTGTTTCTTCAACAGTCAAATTTATAATGAAAGAATTGTAAAATCCTCTTATTAATGAGAATTTTCTGTTTGAAGAAATTTCGAAAAGCAAATATGTATTGAAATGAAAAAATACTGAAGAATCGATTAATGTAAAATTGTGAACAGAAGATGGGTAGAAAAATTTTGACATTTTAAACAAGGATATATCCCCCATGAAAATTTAAAATTTTTAATTGAATAGAGGTATTTTCACTTGATGATGGTTACAGGAACTAAGAAAAATTGCAATTATCTGAAGAGATATTAATTACAGTTTTAACAGTTTAATTCAATAAGCAAGACAATAGTTGTATTTAAGTGTGAGCACTATTGAAAGAAAATACAAAACTATTCAAAAAAATTCATAAAACTGAAAAATTTATTTTAAGAATTAATATTTATATAAAGTTAATATATTAAATTACTATTTATATAATCTTTAAAATATATGGTCAAATGCAGTAGGCTTAATTTTATTATTATTCCCACACACAAAATTCTAATCATCACATTAAATGAAATGCAATTTATACTTTTTTTTTAAAAAAAAATAATAATTGGTCACCTTACTTCAGAGCAAAATTTCTATACATTCTCCCAAAAATTAAACCTTACACATGAAAATATACATCTCAATACTTTTCATATCTTATATTCTCAAATGTATTCATTTAAGTAAACATATAGCAAACTGCACATGAAATTTTTTAGTTATACATACAGCATACATAAGTTAAAAATATCTACCTTAGAATATAATGTATGAATTACTATTAACTTAATTTTAAAATGTAAGGGAATTCTTTAATTATTTCACTAATTACACATAATTAAGTTTCTCTTCACCCCATTACACCCCTGTATAAATATTATATTACATATTAACATACTATTAACTAATTAAATGGTTTTTAATAACTGAAAACTATTGAACAAAACTGACTGTTAAAAGAATTACTTTTTTGCTAATAGGTCAGCATCTAAAGTATCACTACCATGTCCTGATATTTCTTGTCCTGATTTTTCTTCGTAATAGCTGTATGGTGTTTTAGGTTCATCTATTTTCATATGACCATAATCTTTGTCAGGTGGATGAAGAGTTTGCAATATATTCATTTCATCCCATTTGATATCTGCATTACTTCTACAAGCATAAAACATACATTTAAAAATACTCAGAAATTCAAAGAGGTTTAAAAAAATGCATAAGGCATAAAAATGTTCAAATGAAAACAATTTCACGAATATCAGCAATTATTGAAAAGATACCAAAATATATAGATAATAATTAATAATTGGATATATAAATAACATTAAAATTAGCAAAATTAATATCAAGTTAAGCAGACATACATGAACAACATTAATTTTTTAACTATACAAAAATTAAAAAGGTCAGAATTTCTATACATTTTAAATTATGATACGAAAAATTTGAAATGGCGTATGGAATATGAATATCCTTCATGCACAGATAAGCTTTAAATTACAGCCACTATAGTAAAACAGTGAATACAAACTTACGACTTATTTGATTCGGCCTGTTCTTGGCTAGAAGACGTTTTTAGGATACCTTTGGCAGGCTTTTTACTCAAATTTTCCGTCATAATTACGGATTCTAATTCAAACTATTTCAAAATAATATAATCATTACACGATTATCAAATTTCTAAGTCGGGCACTGCGCATCACATCTCAATTAAATTAGTGACTTACATGGTAATGCATCAATTTTCAGTTACAGAACGGCAAGCGAAATAAAAACAACCGCACAATGTTTGATCACTTTCGTATCATTTCATTTCGTTCATTTGAGAAATAGTTGAGTAGTTTCTGTAGTAAACTATATAAAAAAAACTATATTTATGGTTAAGTGTGGATGATCTAAAAAAACTAGGAAAAATATTTAAGAAACTAGCTCTAAGCAAATGAAAAGCATATTCAACAGAAATCTTGGTTGCAGAATCTGCTCACATGCGAACAGTTTGATCTCAAATGAAAGGGGCCAGATGTGCGAATATATCTATCTACTAAAGAAATTTCAAAATGTTCAATGTTTTTCGTGTCTTAGAAATTTTTCCTTCAAGATTAGTCTTAGATTCTTACTAGTAGCCTTTTTTTTTTTTTTTTTTTTTTTTTTTGCTTCTGTGTTTGAGTTTTCTTATCTAGCAAAACCGACTTAGAGTAAGCTGCACATTTTCTAATTTAATGTAAAATCTTATTTCTCTTATTTAATGTAAAATCTTATCTTTAATCTTATTTCTTTGTTACAGAAAATCATCAACAAAGTTTTTGGAACTTTTAATTCATATGTGCATTAAGAATATTTTTAATACACTTGTTTTAATATTTAAAAAAAAAAAATCAAGGCTTCAATACAATACTGAGTAAAGAGGCCACCGAACTTGCATTCGCCACAATTTGATTGTTCCTGTTGGAAGCTTTTCTTGACTTAAAAGGCTTATGATACATTAAGCTTTAAGTTTTTTTACATTTACCTTCAATGAGTTTTACACAAGAATATTTTGTACAAGTACAATACAAAATTATTGTGATTGAATACTTATCGCGAATTATAGAAACTAATTTAAATACTTAATTTGAAGTTTGTTGAATGACCTAGAAACTCGAGTTATGATCTATGTAATTCGAGAAACTTTTCAGATGACATACGAAACGGGTAACAGGATTATGTCACGCAATGAAAAGGTAAATTTGGTTTTGTGAAAGGAAATATTTTTTTCCGTTTGGAATACTTTCAAAGGGTGGAGCCCGACACCTTTTTTGACTATCTGCTGTCGAGCGCCGCTTGACCTTACACGTGTTGATGGCGTGGACGTACTGAGTGCATTTTATGTTGAGAAAGAATACTGCAAGTTAGATAGGCTTACAATACGCAATAGATTAAGAAGACTATCGTAAAGATTGACATAAGCTTGTAGTAATATAATCAATATTAAATTACGTAATTTTAAAATAATGAGAGAAATTCCATGGCTAACAATAAAATGTTCACGCCAGGATAGTACATTTCAATTAACTTAATTTAAAAATTAAATAAAAGAAATAATGAAAATTAGAAACAGGAGGAAGCTTCCCCGCCAAACCACTCTAACTAAAATGGGGAATCTTCACTTAGAGGGGTTGAAGGTTTTTTTCGAAACATGCCAAAATTGCTAAACAGAGCAATTAACGTTCCAATGTGGTAGTCGTCCAATTGCCGTTACGTCACACACGATGACGTAGGAAAGATCTTTAGAAATGCCTGAGTGATGAGGCTTTCCTCCGCTACATAAAAAAGTTCTATACAATTATACCTTTTATAATAACTGTGTTTTGAAGGAAAAAAAAAAACTCCAAGTAAAGTTATATATTTTGTAATTCATCGT
>BMAW01021878.1:897178-983755 GCA_019974015.1 Nephila pilipes
AATCTTTACTATGATATTAATAGTCTCCGAAACCAACATTGTGTGCCTCCAGAATTAAAACTTAACTTTCTGATTCTAAGGATTGTTAGAGTCGGAGGACGGTTAGGTAATAAAATTTGAGTTACTAAAAGCATCAAATAATTTGCCAAAGGGTCACAAGTTAATCCTAATTATAATAGAACATTTTCATAAAATATTTACATATTGGTGTTCTGTTACTCTATTCAGGTTAGAGAAAATTTCAATTTTAAATGGACGTAATAGTTGCAGGAAAATTGTTCAACAATGTATCATTTGTTCTCATCCAAATCTAACTGTGTCAGACTCCAACTGCGGGCACTTGCCCAAGGAAAGAGTTCCAGATTTTGTTTAATTGTGCTGGTTTCGATTTCTGTGGGTCAGTTTTATTAAGAGAAGCCTGTGTAAAGGTGTTTTACAGAAAGTTTATATTTGCATTTTGTGTGCTTTGTTTTAAGGCTGTACATTGAGATCGTTTTGATTTGTCTCAAATTCATTTATTGCAGCTTTAAAGAGATTCATGGCTCGAAGAGGTAAGTGTGCAAGGTTGTTTTCAGATAATGGACGGAATTTTGTAGGAGCTAATAAAGAAATTAAAAGGCTTCATGAAATGGTTAAAAAACCAGATGAAAAGCTGGCAGGTTATTTAGCTGCAGAAGGTAGTGAGTGGAGATTTATTCCACCAAGATCCCCACACTTTGGTGGCCTTTGGGAAGCAGCTATAAAGTCGTTTAAATATCATCTAAAAAGAGTTGTTAAGGGAATAAACTTAACTTACGAAGAGTTCTTAACGGTAATTGTTCAAATAGAGGGAATTTTAAATTCTCGTCCTCTTTGTCCTTTGTCAGCTAACGAGGACGATTTTGAAGTTCTTACTCCTGCACACTTCTTGGTAAACAGGTCGTTAACATCTTTAACTGAGCCTAATTTAACAAACTTTAAGGAGAGTCATCTCAAAAAATGGCAAAAAATTACTAGACTGGTGCAATGTATGTGGAAATTTTGGCATCGTCACTATCTCAGTCAATTACAACAGAGATCCAAATGGATGTTCGAGAAAAATAGTGTAAAATTAGGAGATTTAGTTTTATTAATAGAAGATAATTTGCCTTGTTATAAATGGGCTATGGGCAGGATAATTAAAATTTATTTTGGGGATGATAAAAAAATTCGTGTTGTTAAAATTAAAACGCAGTCTAGTACTTGTAAAAGAGCCATTTCAAAAATTTGTGTATTGCCTATGGAGCATAATTAATGTGTAATCTTTAATTTTGTAAATATGAGTTTTGTATTATTGTTTCTTACATATATGTATCGATTATTGTGTATCTTGTGTTTTTACTAACTTGTGTAAAGGTTGTAATACTGTTTGTTAGTGAACTTCTGTAATTTCTTGAAACCCTGGGGTTTCAAGGTGGGGAGTATGTTATATATTCACGCTCATAGATGGCGTTACTGTCGCGAATAATTTTTATTTGTATTCTGAAATTGAAATCGCGAGAGGAGAAGTGGCATCGAAGGTGTTGAGTATGATGTCCTAAGTTGCTGTAGTCAATCATGAGAGATTTTTTGAATAAAAAAGTAATTTTACTAGTAACATAAATGTTATTGAGAGTTAAACCACAATGTGAATTTTTTTTTAATATCTTCCCGGGTATATTTGGATGCTATATAGCGAACATAACAACTTTAACTTATTTTAATGTTTGTCGTGTTTCTAATAAGGTTATTTCAGACGTTTAAGAAAAAGTATAATAATTCTAGAGTAAAATGGAGCTCAATATTTTCTGTTCTTTTAAGAAACTGCAAAAAATAGTTATCGTAGAAACATCATTAAAATCTATCGAATCAAATATTCCTGCAATACAAAAGCATTTTCAAACATATATTTAAATTGTACTGATAATCGTATTTCAATTTTAAAAAAATGTAAAAAAATATGTTCACATCTATTAGTGTCTTATAAATAATTTAGATTCTTTATGACAACAAGCATTTTATTGTTCAAATTATAATAACGAATTTTATGTGTTAACTTTTTTTCTCTTCCTCCTTCAAGTAATTCATTTTTTAACCTTTTACTTTTTAAAAAAATTCTTATTGTTTATCAACATTTTTCTGATTTTTTGGAGTATTTCATTAGCAGCACGAGAAATGACTTATTTATGGAAGATTATTAACATTCTCGTCACTGCATCTGTAAAAACAGTCATAAAAAGTTGATTGATAATATCTGTAGAGAAAAATGTTATTGTTCTCTTCAAATACAAAAGATTTGATTAAAAAATTTATAGAAGTTGAATCTAGATGAATGATATGTAATGCAGGAATGAATTATCAACTTTTTTTGGAATTCATATCATATCTGTTAAAATTCAGCAGTATATTTCAAAGTGTTACTAATGGAACAAAAGATGAGTATTGTAACATGATTTATGACAAAAAAGTTCAAACACTTTTAAGTTATATCTTATCTCGTTATAAAAAGTTTCTTACAGTTAAAAAGTTATAAACTTATTTAAGAATAATTGCAATAAAATATTAAATTTTTTTTATTTCCATTTTTCTTATTTTTTCATTGTTTTATATTAAATGATATCAAAGTGTGATGTTGTTATGGAACGGTTTTTGCTAAATCGGATTTTTAGCATATTACACAGGTATTGCCTTAAAGTTTTTTTTACTCGTTTTACTCATTATATTCCCGTAATGACCAATGAGGGAAAATTACATTTGATACACACTTTTCAATTGTGAATTGTTATTATGAGAAATTAACATGCATAATGAGCCAAAACAAAAAATGAATAACGCTTTAAATTTTTAAGCGTTACACTTTTCTCTCAATCACAGAGTCGAATAATCTATAAAACTAAAGTTTATTCTATCCTATATGATATGTCGGATGCTTGAAATAATATGATTTTCATTCTGATAGACTCAGAAGAACCGGGAACATCTATTAAATCTCAGGGTACCACTTAAATTATTTTAAATAAATAATTATTGTTTCTGTAGAGTATTTAGGTGCATTCAATAAATAGAATTAATTCATTGAATTAAATTTACAATTTAAAGATTTCAAAATGGCTGACTATATATATATATATAAAACACTTGAATTTGTTTTTAATAATTTACATGATAATCATTTAGATTAATAACTTTGTATAGTGTACTTCACTTATTTATTACAAAGAAAGTATCAATTTGTGAATGCTTTAAACTTATTACAATATAAAATAAAAAGAGAGACTTTTGAATTTTTTTAAAATCTGAATTATCGATTTTTTTTCAATATGATAAGTCCATTTATTAAAGATTATATTCTTTTTATAAAATTGTTATACGACTGTTTCCGAATTAAATACATACGCAAATTCCGAATTGGATTGGCTTAAATTAAAATCCCTGTAAAAACTACACAAAGCTTGTACGATGTGGATGTCGTATTTCTGAACCACGGTTCAGTAACAAACATGATGCTAGAGTGAACCTCATTTTCTTAATATCAGATTCACACCGATTTAAAAATTTGAGGTTCAATTTCGTTTAATACGAATCACACTGTATTGTTTGAAAAGTAAAATTTTTGATGTAATCATGACTCGATTACTACCAAAATTGGCCACGGTAGCCGGGTGGTCATGATCGCAATCTCCTGACCTGCCAGCGTTGTTTTCCTCAAATCGTGGGTTCTCTCTAGTCTAAATTTCTCTAAAGATCCACTGAAAAGTGGGGCAACTGCACTTTAAATCTGATGATACTCCAAGTTTTTGCACTGACGAGGTGTGGAAGTTTGGGGAGTGGAATTCCAGTTCAAGTGTCGTCCTCGTCACTTAACCAATGTTCAAAATAATGAGATCTATCGCCAATAGCCAATAGATTATCTGGGAACAATGACTTAATTTTTTTCAACGTTACATTAGTCGAGATTATTATGATAAACCTATTTTCTTTAAGTTACTTTTTTTAAAAGCTATAAACAGAAAAAAAAAAATGGAAAAATAATACTGCGTTAAGGCACTTTAAAAATTACATCTTTAATTATCAGTTTTAATATTTTTTGAAAAAAAATTATGAAAGATTCGATGTAATACACTAAATCAGTTATGAATAAGTTCAGTACAATTAAGCAAAATTCAATATAGAATATGATCATTCTGAAGAATACGAGAATAATCTTCAGTAATCCAATAATAACGAAGGAAAAAAAATTCGATATAAAAACCAACGTTTTTATATGGTGGCAAAGTTTATTAAAGAAAATTATTGAAATATTAATTCAAACTGCTAGTTATTTTTAACTTTAAAATTTACTTAAAAAGAGACATTTGTGAACGTATTAAAAAATTCATAATACTCATAAAATCAAAACATGCATTTGAAAGTTTGTAAGTCATTCTATTAAAAAAAAAATGGGAACCAGAATTCAGAAAAAATTATTGTGATAAGACAGGGCACCAAATATTGGAAACTTTCTTTCTTGCGAATGATTACTGACTAAAAGTCAGCAACCCTTACTATCTCGGAGATAGTAAAGGAGAGATAGTATCTCCCCTTTGTGAGTACAAAAGGTTTACGATACTCATGCTGCGTGGGGAGTGCCCGGTGCTCCCAGAGGGAGAAAGAAATTTTTTCCTCAATCCTAAAAGCGCCGAGAGGAAAGAATATTTTGACTTATTAAAACTATTGAAATATTAGTTAAAACTTGTCGCAAACGTCTAAATATTGCATTGTTAGGCGAGTACGAACGATTCCCAAAATTTCAAAGCTCTAGCTTGTTGAGAAGTTGGTTAAATTAACGATCGAAAATTTGATGACACACACACACATATTATTCACTGCTGTTAGTTACATTTTATCTCTTAGCTGAAGAAATGTCTTTTTAATTTTCATAATGTATAGAAAATTAAGAATATTTATTCATTTAATACTTCAGGAAGTAAACATTCATTCATTTCATCTTCTGTGTTTGTAATGCATGTATAATTTCAGTCATGACAGTTCTTTTATTTAATTTGAGCAATCGGAATTAAAATATGTGTTCGGAACATATTTTATTACAAGTGTGTCTCATTTAATATTTAAAAATTATTAATACCAAAAAATTAACTTTGAAATGCTTAACTGATCTTTTTAAAGCATTAATTTTAATTTTTAATTAATTTTTGATCTTTTTAAAGCATTAATTTACAAAAATATCTCAATAAGCAGATCAGTCTTTTTATATGTTTATCAATTTGCCAAGATCTGCATGAAAATACTAATTTAAATGAATTCATTTGATCTTTTATTATACTTTATCTGAGATTAGCATTTATAAGACTTGATTATCATTAAATCTCAAAAATAATTTTATTAATAGGAATGCATGAGGATATGTATATTAATGAATTAAATAGGTGTACTTTTTTTGCCTTTTCTTTGGTAATAAAATTGAAAATGTTGTAGATATTCTTTGTCAAATAATAATTTATTAAAACAGAAACTAAGTTTTCTTAACTGTTATAGATAGGGGTAAACAGTATTGTATTTTTTTAATGTATTATATATATATATACGCTCACAACATTTTTATGACAAATACAATTTTTTTTATTAAATATAGTTCATTACAAACTTTTAGAAATATGTATTCTAGATTGAAGTATCTTAATATATTTCTATTTTATTTGTGCATAAAAGTCAACTAAACTATCCAAAAAATTCACCAATACTTGAGTTCCTTGATATTGCATTTGAAATAATTGATAGTGTGTGATATGACATTTGATTTTATATATATTATACTGCAATAAATTGTTATTAAAACGCATTCTAAAAAAAAGAAAATTTAGTATTCCTGCTTACTTCAAACCTGAAAATAATCAAATTCATTTAGTTATTTTTTTTAATCCTTGTGACTTAACGAATCTAATTCTGAAGTTGATTGGAACATTAATTTTTGAAGTTTTACCAGGAGAAAAGAGTAATTTCTTAAAAATTCTTCTTTTTCTTTAATAATTTAAGTTCCAAGTTATACGATCACCTTGTTAATATTTTTTGCCTTTAGTGCTAATTCAATATCTTTTTAAAACAATATTCAAGTTTTTAAGCTCTAAAATAAAAATAATTAATTCTTTATTACTATTAAAATATTAATATATATATATATATATATATATATATATATATATATATATATATAAATATTTTAATAGTAATAAAGAATGGAAAACAATACTGAGTTAAGACACTACCTTAGAGTTATATTTACTTCAAAATTACGTATATAGCTATTAATTTTAATATTTCCTTAAAAAAAGTGTATGAAATATTCAGTGTTATACATTATATCAGTTGTGAGTAAATTCAGTACAATTAAACAAAACTTATTGAGAAATTTGATCATTTCGAAATATACAAGAACGATCTTCAGGAGGAAAGAAAAACGAATTACTAAAACTAACTTCCATTTGCTACTACATAAATATATAATTTCATTTTACTTCTTACAACTTCAATGTACTTCTTGAAATTGGTAAGTATTTCTTAAAAAAAAAATTTTTCCGGTTCATTTAAAATATCAAACAAAACTTTCAGGTAAGCAGCAAGAAGATAGCTAGAGCGCGATTAAGCCGAAAACACTTTTCTGAAAACAGGATCACGCAAGTTCTTACGAACTTCAATTTATTTTTTCTATTAGAATCAAATTACTTTAACCTAATTTCTATTTACTTTTATTACATAATTAATTTACTTCTTCTAATAGGTAAGCATTTTCTTAAAAATATTTTTCAATGGTTCATTTTAATAGCAAGAAGATGGCTGGACCGCAGTTTAGACGACAACGCTTTTCAGAAAACAAGACCGTTTGAAAAATGGTAAACATCCAGAAAAACAGTGTATTACTACGCAGAGAGTTTTCCCCTCCCCTCGGCAAGAGGATCATCTTGCGCACGGTTGCTACAAACTGGTTTCTCCCAAGGACAACGCCTTGGCGATCAGCCTTTAACTAGAAATTAGGATTTGGCGGGGAAAAATCTTCAACCCCGTAAACTGAAGGATCCCCACTAAAATAAAAGTAGTTAAAAGTTTTTTTCATCCAAAGAAATAAAGGAAGAAAAACCATCTTATCGTGTCCATATAGGCTCTAAAACGCTCTCTCTTCCACAGAATTCCAAAGTCATGGGGCGCTGTTTTTCGAGGAGAGAGTAATGCCACAAAAACTCAAATTTCCCCATTGTGCTGGGTACGAAGCTCATTTACAGGTTGAGAGCTCCCGGTTTCTAAGCCCAGTGCAGGCAAAGTTAAAAATTCAAGCTAAATTTTGTTAAATTTTTCTGTTTTTCATTCTAATTTCCAAAGCGTAGAATATTCTTTACGTTTCCAGAGAAATGTTCTGGAATATTCCACAGAGATAAATAAAGGTATATATTCTCTGTCTAAGAGAGTTCTTCGCCACATATATTGGTTCTCAATTTGTTAATAAGCCCCCGTAATTTAGATACTGCTCAGATGTTACTGTTTGTTCGTGGGATACATAGAAATTAGGAAGAGCTTCTTGGAATTCAAACGAATGCTAAGAAGCTCTTCCTAATTTTTATTTACATCTCGAACACTGGAAAAAAAACATATTGTTCAGAAAAACAGTCTTCAATGGAAATACTCTAAGTGTATCACTTATGATGGAGGTCCCCGTGATTTGGACTTCATTCACAGTAAGAGAAGGGGACCCGTCACTGAAGAACCAAGTGATCCCAATCTCCTCGAGGCAGTTCGGGCTCTTGTCCATACGTTGCTCCCAACGTTCGTAGTTGTCTTGAATTGACCCTCTATGGAACCAATGAGGTAGGAGGCGAAGTCGCAATCGGTCGGTTCACGGCGTAACCTGAAACGGTTGGTACTGCTGAGTTGCCCCAGCGCGTTCGTAGTCACCTCCTCATCTGGCGACGTCAGAAGCTTGAATGCTGTGTCCACCAGGTAGAAGTCAGAGTCTGCTGCGGTAGTTGGAATTCCGCAGCCATTAATTTTGGACTCACCATAGAAGTAGGACCAGGATGCGTTGTTAGGGAGGTAAAGGATTTCTTTTGTCTCCTTTGACAAGGCCGAGTCGATACAGTTCCAGTCATTCTTCTGGAGCTATGCCGTTCTCATTGCGAAACAGAAAGACGGACAGAAAAAAGGTTTGGTTCATTCACTCGATTTGCCAACTGGAGGTTCATTCACAAGGCACGACTTAATCTTGTTCCTTTAAATGCCGCGCAAAAATGGAAAGGTTCTGGTTTCGACCCTAAATGTCGGCGATGTGGGCAATTTGATGAAACCCTCCCCCACGACCTCAACCACTTATGTCTTACTCTGACGCTCTCCAAAGACATAATGCAGTGGTTGAAAGAATTAAAAAGGCTATTCTGTACAAAGGGAAGGTCTTATCTGAAAACAAAGCTATTGAGAGGACTGGCCTTCGACCAGATCTTGATGCCTCAATCAAAGATGACTTGTTCATCATAGATATTACCATTCCATTTGAATTAAGAAAAATACAAAAGTACGAGCCCATCCCCTATTATTTTAAAGATAAAGGCTTCAAAAAGACTGAAATTGCTCCAATCCTTGTTGGCTCCCTTGGGTCATGGGACCCAAAGAATGATGCATATCTGAAGTAGACAGCAACAAACTCTTATATCAAGCTTAGGGTCGAACACAGCACCTTTCAATTTTTGCGCAGGTTTTAAAGGAACAAGATTAAGTCGTGCCTTGTGGATGAACCTCCAATCGGCAAATCGAGTGAAGAAACCATCCACAAAGAAGTGTGAGCTGGCGCTCAAAACAGATATGGAAAAATTAAAGGTTTGTTGCTCTTGTATCAAAGGGAGTGAAAAAAATGACGGAAGCTCAAAACCATTAATCACGCGTACAAGGCATCATTCATCAAAGATCTTTGTGCAGAAAATGTTTATATATATCAGAAGTTTTAAAGCTAATCATTTTAGCCGTTAATTATATCAGATAACATATGCTCATCGATTCCGTGAATTATTTGAAGACATTGGAGAAAATGAATACCATATTATACTCTAGTACGCTGGCTTTCCCGCTGAAAAGTTCTAAAACGATTTTTAAGTTCCGAACAATTATTAAATTTTTCTATGAAGGAAATGTCCTCTGATATATTTACAGAACAATGAAGGGTTATAGAAGTTATCATTTTAAATAGATTTGACTAAACATATATGAACGATCTTAATTTAAAATAACAAGGATAGAAGCAGAGATTTTGCTTGATTTATACACTCATATTAAGTTCTTTCGATAAAAATTATTTGTTTCAATTCCAATTGAACAAAAAATGTTTCACATTTTAATACATGAAAACAATCATAAGATTCTACTTCTGATAGATTTTATAGTTTAAGTTTTAGTTGCTTTAAAAATCCTTTTGACGCCCGTTTGAAGCTTTCACCTCCAGAACTTCGATTGGAAAATGTAGGGATATTATATATATATATTGTAGAAACTTTCTAATTTACTTCTACTCAAACTTCTAAGTACTTTTCACGTTTTTGCTAAACTACTCTTCTTTAATCTTATATTTTTATAGAACATAAATCTTATGATTTTGTTTCTTACAAACTCTTATTCCTTACTTTAGCTTACTTAGTTTATATTAACTTATCCTCTTATACTTCATATGAGATCAGATACACTTTTTAATAATAATAACAGTTCGTTTATTCATTCAATTACAGTTCTTTTCGCCTTACCTTGGTGATAAATACAGATTGTCTTTAGCACTAAATCACTCCTCGATTAACAATTTTCTCGAGTTTACTTAATCCGCTCCGATCGGTGACTCGTTTTGATATGATTTGAAGGGACTGTCACATCCCACACTCACTTCTTTACAAAAAAAAAAAAAAAAAAAAAACGCCCTCTACAGGCGGGCTTTAAGCACGGTTGATAACATTTGGTCAATTGTACAAATTTACACAAAATCATAACACTCTACAAAATACTTCATGTATCATAAATACTAAATATTAACTTGATCGATAACATTATAGAATGACATTACTAAATTTCTCATAAAAATTCTTACTCAAAGCATTTCAAATCATTAAGATAGTTTCACTTTAAAATCATTAATATTTCATACACTTTAAAACCATCAATTATCAAACACAAAAATATATCAATGGTTAAATTGCTCAAACACTTAAAATATCAATTTCCGTATACAAATAAAAAAAATTAGCTATCAATATTCAAACACAAATCCTTTTACATAATCATCATTCTTATACAAAAATTTTACTACGCATTATCTATAATTTCACTATGCATATTATAAGGAAAATCTTTCTCCACTTAAAGTAATAATTCTAATTTAAGGCCTCAAAAAATCTTAGTTATCCTACATTTTAAATTATTATATATATATCCTCCCTCCTACTTCAATATTTTATTTTCATCTACTGAAGAATCTATCATATAGAAATTGTATAAAGAAACGAGATTTATTTTTTTCCTGACACGACTACGTCACCGCGCCCTGGGTTATGGGGCGGGTTTGATGAAGGAAGGTTGAATTTTGGAAACTCGTGCCAGAATCAAAATATTCACAAGAAAGTTGCTCGATGCCTATCAATTTCTGGTATAACATATTGCAGTACATCTTTGTACTCTACACGAAGCTCGAGAAGTCTAAATAATGTTCACAACTGACCATAAGATTTGCAGCAAACGGCTTTTACAAATTTCAGAAATTTCACCAAAAGCCTCAATTAAATGTTATACTTTTTTATCAATGCATTTATCTTTGCTATTTAAATTTTGAAATAATTATTTCATATTTTCTATCTCTAAATTATATTTTCTTATATATGTATACCTTACGTAACATTTAACTTGTGTAGAATATGTAGTTATATTAAATTATAGTAGTACACTTTATACTATATAACAACAGTGTATCTCCCACTGACATCATGTGTGCTATACATAAATAAAAGTCATTGTGATACATAATTAAAAGTCAAACACAAGTAAAAAAGCTAACAGAAATTTGCCGAAGTTTGTTGAGTGATATAAAGGATTATAGTATGTTTTCCACTAACTTTGCAATGAGAAAATAAATTAATTTTTGTATGTGAATGACATATTAAACATATAACTTTATTGTATTAGGTTATGTATTCTCTAAATTTGTACAAATAATATATATGTGAATCAATTCATTTCTATGTGTAGATCAGTTTGTTCCAGTCTCATGGTTAGTTCACTTGTATAGTTTTAACTGCAGTACAGTCACGGAGATAGAAATTTTTAATTCATCAAATAAAACAGTAGAAAATCAACACAGCATAGAAATTTTATATCAAATACACATATAATACATAAAATGAACTTTATTTTCAGTTAGTTGAAACAGTCTAACTCCCAGGATTTAGAAAGTTTCATAATCCATAAATGAATTTTATAAGCAGCAAAACATGCACTGAAATGAGTATCCCTTCTAAGGTCAAATAGTTGTTCACTCATGTTATATAAAAATTTAAAAATGCCATTTAATGGATTTTGTATCAATCACTGAAAGATGCAATAGTGTATTATCCTAAAACCAAGCTTCAATAAGTTCCACTAAAAATTGGATGCTAGTCTAAGCTTTTGAATTGTATTTTGATAAATTTGGCCTTCCCCAAAATGTATTACAACTTTCCAAAACAAACAAAATTTAAGAGTCCTTATTCATAATCTGGTTTTCTTTTTAATGCTCCTTATACATAGTGGGGGTGGGGTAATGATTACATGATCTGAATCAAATAATTTCTTTACTTTAGACATATTACCAGTTATCAGTTATAACGTCACCATTTTAAGTCACAAAAATAATTTATGAAATATTCCAAGTCTATTTGTACATTTTCAATGGATTTCATTATTTACCATTAAATTTTGACAACACAAGAGGTTGATATTGTTCTGTCTATAAGGAGAAATTCACTTCATTCTAAAATATGTGTCACAAAAATAATCTGTAGAAAAATAAAATTCATGAATATTTTCGAAAAGGCAAGAGCATCGTAAGAAATTTCACTGCAGCAATACCTTATATGATTTTAGAAATGAATTCCATAAATTTAAAGTGAATAATACAGAGTACTTGACAGAATACAGTAAAAAATTTTTTATCTGAGATAACCATCAACTTATTAATCTTCAAGAAATGGCTTTTTTAGCTATGCAATACACAAACATTAATAAACTTGGTATATTCTTGTGACTAATGTGAAAAACAGGACAAATCAATTACACAAACTATATAAATTATTTACTATGATAATTATTCAGTGAGAGGTAATGAAAACAAATATTAACTCTGTTCATAGAGAAATAATGAATTTACAAATACTATAAGTTATAATTACTCATATTATTTCTAAATTGAGGAACAAAAATATATTTCATACAACTCTATGTCATACTTTTTGCGTATTCAGATCAAGTTCTTACAAAATTGATATATTTTTGTCGTAGATTTTTTTTTTAATTGTTAGATATAGGAGAGATTTAAATAATTAAAAACCATGTCACTAACTTTAGTATATATATTTTTAAAAAATGAATTATCAAAAGGTAATTAACAACATTTAGTTTAGTTAAGTAAGAACAACAAAAGCACACAAAAACGAGATTATAATACAAGGTAGGATTTAGGGTATTAATAAAAAAAATATTAAGAAATATCCAACTAGATTTCATACTGCTAGTCAACTAGACATACTGCTTCTTGTTTGGCATATTCAATTGTAATTTTTTTTAAAGAACTTATTTGACATAACTTGTAGAATCCAAACAATGCTTGCATGATTTTGTCATACATATTAAGCATCCCATCTTTTAGAATGTTATGCTACATAAATTTAAAAATTTCTTTCAATCAAAGAAATATATAAAAAAAACTACCGATATCCGAAGAAATATGCTTAGTATATTTAAAAACAAAATGTAATTTGAAATTAAATTTCACTTAATTTTTATAAATATCTAGTTTTACATGTACAAGTAGAATTTATATTTCATTACAAAATTTATCTAAAAATTGCAGTATGTTTTTTAAACCAAAAAAACTTGCTAAGAGATGAGCGTTAAAAACTTATTTTTTATTACAGAATTCTGTAATAAAAACGATTTTTTACAATAGCAAATTTTCAAAATTATTCTCAAGGTTGTTTTCAAATAAATTAAAAAACTTAAAATTATTTGAATATAACATTTTAACTAAAACAATACAGATGATTATACATACACAAAATATAACACAATAATTTACATTCATACCTACAAATGTGACTCTAATGCATATGTCACAATATTCAATTCATTCCAGCATACAATTAGAAAAGTCCTTTTTTGCTATTTTGCATTGTTATAAATGTTACTAATTGCTAGAAAAGTAGGTCTTCAAAGTAATAGTATATTTGTCTAGCATCCTATCTGCTTTGCATCATAACCATGCACATTACACACGTTTTGAATACAGAAATAAAGAATTTTCATTCCAATTCCAATGTGCAAAATAGACATTACTACTAACATTGTAGACTACTTCAGAATATATTAGCGCAATCAAACATACAGACATTTAGCAATGATCCACACAACAAACACAGTTCATTTCCCTGTCTTGCATTTTTTGCTATATTGTCCAAAACCAGAAAAAAAAATTACCCTTGTTCTGCTTGCAATATGTAAAACAGACAATATTATGAGTAAAGTAGATTCAAGAACATAAACTGTCATTCAGCTGAATGCAAGAACTTTTCTCTCTTTCATGTTAAACATATCACTTCATTGCTTCACTCATTCTTACATTGATCAAAATGTAAAAATGATAGTTACTTGAATTCCAGTTACAATCAGCAAAACAGATTTGGTTTAAATACAGGTGTTTGATTAAATCCAAATATTCCATTTTGTTTGGATTGAATGCTTCATTTCCTAGCTTTGCTTCCTTATCAACTTATCAAACTGCCACACAGATAATAAAGCTATCACTATAAACATTTTGCAAACAATATTATATTTGATATATCAATTTTTCTTAATTCAGATTTAAAATTGTTCTGCATTGAAAATGCTTATTTATCAACTTTATTTTCTTCATTAGAGTTCCAAAGTAAAAATGACAGTTATTTCATTTACAACTGCAACAAGCAAAACAGAATATTAATTACTAATACTGACATTTGGTTGAAATTAAAATAGTTTGTTTTGCATTTTGCAGCCTAGCTCATCAATCTTTATTTACAATCTAACTTTCTTTGTTATAGTTCCAAATGCAGAAATAACAGTTGGCTTAGTTCCAGTTGCTACTGGCAAAACAGTAGTTGTAACTAATGATGCAGGCTTCAATGCAGATGCAGGCATTTGGCTGATTCCAACATCCCATTTGCTTTTACGTTTCGCAGCATCTATAATAAAAATTAAAATTATTTCTGAGCAAAAACAGTGTTTTAAAGTTTGCAATTTACATATTGCAATTTTTAAGTATGATCTAAAAATTCAATACACCAACAAAATATCAATAAACAAAAATGTTTACATAAATGCTTTGTATTTTTGAAGTGTAGAATATTGCAAGTTAAGCTATATCATTTAAGGAATTATACACTTCATTTCAGCGATAACTTATTTACATAATAAAAGTAAAAAGTTCATTGATAGTATATTAATGTTAGAAAAATTAATTTTTTTATGTAGATAGTTATACATTAATTGTAAGATCCAGTTCACTTAAAGACAAATATTCTTTAAAAAAAAAAAGGACTACTAAAAGAGCACAATTAAACTGCCCCATTAACTTCATGCAATTAAATTTGGAGACATTAGCTTTAAGAAAATGCCCTTCACGATGAAACTTACAGTTATGCTGTCTTCTCTCTTTCTTGTCCATGTTCGATACTGACATGTGTCATTGCACAAAGGGAGTAAAATAACATATTGGTCACCTACTGAGATTGTTTGATGTTCAGAGAGACTCTAAACAAATTCTTGCTTTCAAGGAAACATATTTCTTGAATTTAGGTGTAAAATTTTACCAATTTTAGTTTAAAAAATTTTTAGAAACATGTTTTAAAATAAAACAATTTCTTACAATTTCAGTATAACTTCCTAAGTATCATAACTAGAAAATTTTATTTTCCAAAGTAAATTAAAATATTTTTATTGAATAAAAAGGACCATTGTGATCTTTGACAAGAACTGTAATAATTATTTTACTTATCAATATTTCTGAAACATCGTTGCCACATTTTAATACAACATTTTGAAAACATTTTCATTAAATAATGTTATATATCAAACTACAAATATTATGAGCCATCTATTTATACACCTATAACTGTTTCATTCCTTATTTTAGAAGTACAAATATATTTTTAGCATTGCAATGCTTGAATAAATCAATCTAATTCATTCAGCTTATTTCTTTGTTGCATAAAACTACATAAACCGAATATGTACAAAAAAATGGATTTCATACAGAAAGATTTGTAGATGAAGCTATTAAAGGAAATTTGAACTATTCAAACAATATTTTTCTTACAATATTTCGAAGCATTGAATGAAATTGTAATGCTTGATTCATAGCATAAAATACCGCAATAGCAAAAAAAAAAAAAAAAAAAAAAAAAAGCTTACCCTACTTAAGCCAAAAGTATAATATTCAAAAATTAAATCTAAATTTGCTATTCTTTATACAGAAATGAGCCTTCATATTAGATTTTATATGATATGAGAAATGAATTTATATCAAAATGAAATAGTAAACAGACTGAATGACGTGGAATTAAAAATTCAAATTAAGCAAGGATAAAAATCATAGTTTATATGTAGAGTTGAGAATTGCCAAAAAAAAAGTTTTGCTTTTCTATTCCGCCAATCACTAGAGGGAATGTAAATGTAGAGGGAAAGTAATAATAAAGATGTAAAAAATGCTTTTCTATAATCTTAATCAAAAGGTTAGAATAAGTTTCTATACAATTTAAATTATGGAAGAGAGTTTTTGTATAACTTTAAGGCAAAATACATTGCAATTTAAATATATTTAAAATAACTTCATATTCATAAGAAACTAATAAAAAATCAAGTTCAAGTATTAAGTCTTCCTGGAGGGGACAACATAGGGAAAATGATATCATCCTACTTTATGTAACTGGAAGGGGAAAAAATATTTTAACACTAAAAAATACTATATAATGAATTAAAAATATTTACAAAGGATAATGATTGGAACTATCAATATAAAGAAATGATAACAACTTTGCTGATAGTATAATATAAGCAAATTACAATCAATTATGTAGAGGAAATTTACAAAAGTGCAAATATATGTACAAAAAAAAAGAAACCATACATATTAACAAAACAATATTCTAACAAAAGTAATTCTTTTCTAAGAAAAAATCTATGTTTAAGCCAAAATAAAACAAGTCCTTCAGAGAAAAAATAATATACTGTATGACGGCCCAAATAGCGGAACATGCCATGGGAAAGGAATAGAGAAAAGGGAAAAGAAATGAAAACAAATAATCTTATTTAAATAAAGAATAATTCATAAAAGGAATTTTTTAAATTTACAAATAGAAAATTTCCAATTACATAACACAAATTATGTATCTTAGAAAGAAAATTGTGAATTTTTTTTTCCAATTGATTAGAAATTTCTTTAACTATTTTTAAGCAGAAGATGATCACACTGAGAAGTACTATTGGCAAAGAAAACTTCCTTATTTTGAACTTTTGTCAAGTGACTAAGATGATACCAGAGCTGGCATTCCACTCACTAACTTCCACACAATTTCAATGCAAGAACAATGCACTTCTAGAGATTTAACAAGTATCATTCTAGTTACATGATGAATATTTAAAGAAATTGGAATTTGGAATCCAGACTTCAGCCCGCGACCCAACAGAATCAATGCCAGCCCAGAGCTCACGGCCTTCAAGTAGAAGAAAAGCTTATTATATATAATAGGATTATTACATAAAATTGTTAATCAGATTTGTTTTGCATTGTTGATAGGCTTTATAAGATGGTGTTCTTAAAAAGCCTATCAACAATGTCAAACAAATCAAACCAATGTTATTTAACAGAGGAATATATAATGGCAGATTGGGTGAAGTGCTCCAAATAATCAACATGAATGAAACCAGTTCAAGAGTAGGACAGAAGAGTAAGACAGTAACATGAATCAAAATTTCATTGTTAGAATATTTAATAGAAGGCAAATGCTTTTATATTGACTTTTAATTATTTAAATTAACAAATTTTATCAATTGATTCTCATTGATTCATAATTTAATATTAATACTTTATTTAGAATATGTACATCCAGGAAAAATAAAATTTACAGAACAGACAATTTTGATTTTGACTAAAAAAACTTCTATTAACATGCACTTTTCTATTATATATAAAAATGAATAAAAAGTTTGGATCCAACATAATGTTCGTCTTAGAAAATCAGTTGAATGTAGCATTCAGAGAATAAAGAATCAACAATTCATGAGAATGTTCCTTTGAAATATATAGATGTGGTAAGCTTATATTTCATAAGTTGAACATGTATTACATCTTAGTAATAATAAACTATTAACAATTCAAAGGAACCTACTGATAATCATAGAAAGTTTACAGACAATTATTTCAACATTGAACAATTTCTCAATAAATCTTAGGAAGGAGAGGAAAAACTCAATTGTTGAATGTATTTTCTTTTAATGAACAGATTGGAACAAACACTAACTCTTCAGATTATAATACACCAGACATGAAAATCACTTATAGTATAGAAACTGCATAACACATGTAATTCAATAACCAGCAATTTTTTTTATTTGTTAGCAACACTTCCAAGTATTGAAATAGCTAAACTCATTAGCTATAAATTCCTTTGAGGTAACATTTACATGCAATCCAATGTGTAAAATGAGTAAATAGATACCAGCCTATTTCAATTATTTTATAATATATTTCCTGGTTTATCCAAGTGATAACCAAGGCATACACACAAACATATTAGTTTCTAAAAGTATGAATTTTTCTTTCCAACCACTATCATTTAATATAACCAATGGCAAAGCAAAGTGTGTTTAAAAAAAATAGCCAATTATAATTTTTCCCAAGTAAACAAATGAAACAAAGGTTGTGTAGTATTATGCATGTATGATACAAACCTAAAGTACAAAAAAGATGTTCAAGCACTGTTTCCAACAGTGGCAGAATCATTTGGAGAAGTGTGTGGCAGCCCAAGGGGACTGCTTGAAGAAAACCAAAGTTTATTATCTCTGAATAAGTACTTTGAACACATCTTGAACATATAAAATATCAAAATTAAGTCACTTACCTGAACTTGAATCAGAAGATGACTTCTTAACAGTACCAGACATAAATTCAACCTGAAATTTATAAATATCATTAGTTTGATTGAAAATCTGATTGAACCAATTATTTTGAATACTTTAACATCATATAAAGTACAAGGATTACAGACAACAGTGTATTTTTGCTTTCTATAACAATTTTAATCCCATAAAATATCTATTATGAAATAATCAGTGTTGTACATACATACAGTGGTTCCCAAAAGTGTTTGTAATGAAGTACTCTGAAATTGAATTCGAATATGAAGTCCAATATTTTTTCACATAATCTCTATGTAATATTAAATAAAATCAAACATTTATTTAATATATCGATTTTCTTTTTATATAAAAATGAAAAGGAAAGGAGGTAGAGAAATAAAACATTGCAAAAGTCATCACACACTGAAATATTTTCGGAGAAATTCATAATTATTGTCTGTCACTTTATTATTATTTTTGCTTGTTTACTCTGCAATATTACATTTCATGTTTAAAAATGACTCACAGTTGTAAAGAAACAATGAACAGTATTTGAAAATTATTTTTCGTCACAATAGTGGTAAATCAGTTCAGAATATTGCTAAATTAGTTAATTTATCAGTGCAGTATGTGATAAAATGCTGTAAAGAAGAAAATCGGATTGAAAATAAGGTAAGAAAACGTCGTCCTGCAAATTTGATGAAACGTGATCAGAGATTTATACTTAGAAAATTTGGGAAATATCCACATTTGAGCGCTATAAAAGTTTCTGCAAAATTTAATGAAAAATTTTCTACTTCAATTTCACCTGAAATTGTTCAATGAGTTGTCAGAGCAGTTGGATTAAATGGGTGTTTTCCCCGTAGAAAACTTTCTGTTCTTGAATAAAAACGGAACATTTAGGGCTTTCCTTCACAAAATCAATGATTATAAAACCCAAAACATATTGGAATAATGAATTATTTGCTGATGAAAGCAAATTTAACATTTTTGGTTCTGATGGATGTATAATTATAAGGAGAAAAAAAAATGAGGAACTTAATACAAAGAACTTAGTTGGAACAGTTAAGCATGGTGGTGGAGGTATCCTTGTAAGGGGATGTATGTCAGCATCAGGACTAGGTATTTACTGATTGCATAATGAATCATTATCTTTCTTTAAATATCTTAAAAGACAATTTAAAATTATCAGCCTAAAATTTGGGTATTGGAAACAATTTTATTTATTAATTTTTTTTTTACCAAGATAGTGATCCTAAGCACACAGCTCTAAATGTTTGCTTCTGGTGTCTCTATAATTGTTCACAAGTTTTAAAATTTTTTTAAATTTTTTAAATTTTCTTGGACTGATTCAGTATAATCAAAAACAATAATTATGAAAAGATATAAGTGAGGGCAGTAATAACTAGTTTTGCAAGTCAGTGAGTGAAATTTCAAAATCAGGAACATATTGTTAGCAGATAAGTTACCTCACAGTGCACAGCAAATTTTGTTGTTGATAAGCAATGAAGTGTTTATATAAAATATGAACAGAAATGGTGAATGATTCTGCAAGTATGTTTGATAAAAACCAATAAGTTGAACATAAGCATTTTCCAATGCACAAATTTTCCAAATTGAACTAAACATTTGTTGATGTTGGAGCACATAAATAAATTATGCACACAACATACAAAAAGAATAAATATGATGGCTCATTTGGGAAGATTAATATTGGATCCTTCCAGATGCTGTAAAAAGTCGAATTTTGATTTGCAACACACTGAAAAAATCTTATAGCAGAAATCAAGAATGAGCCACACTTCCAATGCACAACCAATTTGTTCAATATACAGCAATTTTTTTCCAAAGAATTTAATAGCTATATTCCATTAACTACCTTATCATTCTCATTTAAGGCTCTGCGACTTCATTTTACTATTATTAATGAAAGTTATACAAAAAAAAAAAATCTGAAGATTTGAACAGCTTTACATACTTATAAACAAAATCACAGATACACTGTTCCACACACACACACAAAATCAAACTTGATTGTAAACATTCTATGATATCATAAATTTTTTGAACATAAAAATTTTTTGATTCGAGTTTACAGCTTTAATAAAAAATTCTATATTAATATGCAAGGAACAAATATACTATATAAATCACTTATAAATTTTTACTGAATAGAACTCATAAATGCATAGCACAAAAATTAAGAATAATGTACAAAATAAAATTACAATACTCAAAAATTCGAAGTATATATTAATTTGTCTTTATGTATGAACACGTCAATGAAAAACGAAGTGACTAGGCATATGAGAGAATTATTTATAAGTCTAATTAATATTTCAACCAATAGATAATATATTAAATGATAATAATAAAAATAAAGTATTGAATGATTGATTATCAGAGAGAAATAGAGCAACAAAGGCTATCATCCCATAAAAAGAAAGTATTCATATAATTTTTATGATAAATAATTAGCAATGACTTCATTTATTTACTATTTTGAATGCAAGATAATACACTCAATGCAATGCAAAGGAAAAAAAATAATTAAAAAAACTTTTTTCCACATATTTACAACAGGTATTTTAACAATATTCCCAAAATATTGTTATATTAAACTTACTTTCGTTCTTTCTTTTTTTTCTTTTTCTCTTTTATCCATTTCTTCCTTTTGCCTTTTTGCTTTCAATAAAAACAATTTATTAATGACATTCCATAAAACTCTATTTAAAGAATTAAAATTTTTTTCGCAGAACATAGAATAGAACATTCTTTCATAGCCAAAAAAAAAAAAAAAAAAATATTTATTTCGAATATGTATTACATTTCTTATAAATAAACATAAAAAGAAATGTAATACATATTGTAAAGAAATTAAAATTTCTGAGTTAATCAGACATTATTAAGAACATAAGAACAATAAATCCTTTAAAAAATTTAGAAAGACAAATAAAAGTCCAATGTACAGTTAAAAATACTTTTAAGCCTATTATATAGTTTATTGAGTAGGTACTGAGAATTGAGTAGATGGTTTATTTCATGATATTAAGTTATTGACTTGTTTTTGGATTATAAATTTTTTCTCTTCTAAAATTGCCAAAAGCTTGCAATGTAACAATTTTTAAAGTAAAAAAGCTAACTTTTACAAAAATGTAAGCAATATTTTTTGAAATTACAATTAAAAAGTGAAAAATATTGCATAAATAAACTTAGGTTAAATTATATATTCATTGGATTTTGCTTTATAAATAGCTTTCACAAACCAATATGTTAATTTTTTAATTTGAGCTACATCAATAACTTCAAACATATAAGAATATTTTAACTAAATATTTTTTGCTCTTTTAATATTTGAAAGCAATTCACATTTTTCAGTAATTAAATGCAAATAATTACATTTAATTACTGATCTTAATTTATTTTCCTATTTAATTCCCTTTAATATTTAAAAGCATAATGTTATTTTCATCAATAAATTTAAGAAAAATAAAAATGTTCATGTAACCTTAATATCACAGTTTTTGAAAAATATTTATCACTGATTTGATAACTTTAATAAAAATGAAAATTATTATTCACAAGTATTACAACTTACCCAATTCTTCATAAAAAGATTCTGCACCCCAGCAGTGAGTATCATAAATTTCCTATAATGAAAAGTTATTAAAAATCACATTACAATTTGATTTAAGTAGTTAAATACTTACACAAATAATTAATATAAAAGCAGCCGGAACTTTTCCCCAAACAGTTTCTTGAATATGTTTTTACACTTACAGTATCAAATGAAATTTTAAAAAAAAATTGTGTAATATAAATCAGCTTACATATCAGAGATTAGTGTGTGTGTGTGTGTGTGTGTATGTATATATATATATAAAACACACATACTCATGTTATGATTATGAAGATTATTTTTTTTATTATAATAGGTTAAAAATATTTTGATATATTGACAGTACATCTTTCTTATCCAGAGTATTTAAATTTATTGCAAACTAATTTAATATAAATGAAGTGGATTATTTCAGTATTTTTTTAAAAAAAGAATATAATAAAATTTTTAGTAATATTTTGGATAAAAGGGACCTTTTTTTCCTTTATGATTCATTAAGTACTTCTATATGGGCATTCATTATGCCTAAATATTTTAATAACATAACTAATAATCATATTTTACTTAGTATTAGACTTGTAACTAAAATACAGGATATTTACATTAACTTGGATATGTTTGAAAAAAATAGCCTGAAAGCAGAATTACAATTGAATTTTTAGAGCAATTCAGAACAATAAAAAAAATCTTTTTTGTTTTAAAATTATTTTTTCCTCCTTTTCTCATTTTGCTTAGTTAATTTTTTTGCTTATTTGTTTTAAAGTCTACAATGTTCCTTGCATTGAGCTATCTGATAAAGGGCATTGCTATAATTCCAGATTAAGCTTGAGCAGAAGAATTTTGATTCGTAAACAGGAAATTTAAGTGATGTTGTGTCTATGCATGGAGTTTCCAGTAAGTTTTTGTAACCTTTTAAAAATCTGTTTTTCCCCTTTTTTTCTATTTTTGCTAGGTACAGATTGAGTATGTCTTCTTCTCAGTATATTTTAAGAAATTTCCATTTTGATTTATACCATTCTTCTATTGGTAAGTTGGGTACCAATGAAATTAATGTTTAACCAGCTAATCTGTCAAAAGCCAAATTCAGAATTTATAAATTTTTTATACCATTTTCTTTATGGTTTTTCATGACCTGGTTTGTACTTATTTTTTTTCTTGCATAACTTTTCCTTTTTTTGTTTTAGGTTTATAACAATTAAAAATCTTTTTTTTCCTGATACTTTTTCTAAAATCTAAAAAATTTTGGTAAGTTTTCTTTGTAACTTTTAAAATTTTTCTTAAGTTTTAATTCTTACTTTTGAACTAATTTTAGTTTACAATTACAATTATTTCTTTAATTAATACTTTCATTACATACACATAATTATATATATACAGAGAAACTAGCAAGTCTAGCTTCTTTCAAATGGAGAGGATCAAATACTCAGGCATAATTTCTCTCTCTCCTGTTCAAACTTAAAATGTAAGCAGAATTCCAAAACAAAATCATTAATTTGACATTGTTACAATAATTTTAACAATAGTTTTGTAAATTTCAACATTAACAAAATATCTAAATAACATAATTATTAACACTAACTTAATTTAATGGAGAAAAGATTGGACACCAGTTTGCAATTTCTTTTATTTCTTCTTTGATATAGTTTTCTTACAATTTTATGTATATTTCATTTACTGTAAATTTCTTTTCTAAAAATGTGATTTTATTTGCTATTAACTTCACATATTTTGCAAATGTTATAGTAGCCTTGGCAAAAGTTATATCCAATCTCGTAACCTCCTGTAATCATATTGGATTACCATATATATTATATATATATATATACATACAAAGTCAGAAATGAATTTGTTTCACGAATGAAACATATTGCTTTGCTTTTTAATATTTGCTTTTTCCTTTAGTTAATTAACTAAAACAACTAAGTATTTTATAGTTCTCTTCCAATCTTACGACAATTTTTTGTGAACTGCAATTTATTCTTCCTTTTAGCTATTTTAAGTATAAAGATATTAAAAAGAAAAAATACTTAATTATGGATTCAAATCAACTGTGTTACAATTATTTGTAGTATTTATAAAAAGCATCTATATGTAGTTTATTTTTAAATGGATTTACAATACCAGCAAAATATCATAAGAAGATGGAGGGGGGAGAGAGAGAGAGAGACTAAACATTAGTAATGTTAAATTCAGGATTGTTGCTATTTTTTCCAAAATTATATTACAATATATATACTACCCATTAAAGGTTTTTTTTAACCTAATAAATGGGGGAAAAAATTATTTCATTTTTTGCAATCAAATTCATTCTATAGCTACAGAAAATGAGTTTTCAGTTTGTTTTACTCTAAAAATTTCCCTTGTAAAACTTTTCTACTAGGTTTTATTACTACTAAAACTCCTTCTACCTAACTTAGTTACAGATCCAAAACATCAATTTCCTCCAGCTAGTCAATTGCAAAACAACAAATAAATACTTTTAAAGATAAGAGACATGTACTAATAATTTACATTTCTGAGCACATTTAAAATCATTTGCACATTAATCCACATCACTAGCTACAAGGAAAATTAAAGTTCAAGAGAACTAGGTGATCAGAAATTTAATGATGATGAAAGTGTTTAATTTATAGTTTTTTTTTTTATCCTATTCAAAAGAATTTAATATTATCAAAACTACTGAAATTTAAAAATTAAAGTAATTCGAAGTTACACAAATAAAAAATAAAATTTAAGATTTAGTAGTTTAATTTTAATATATATATGAGTTTAAACCATATATATATATATATATATATATTCAGAAATTTCTCACTCACTCCAAAGGAGCAAATGTTCTAAGTTGCATTGTTTGCAGTTAAAACTGCAGAAATTATCTATTTTGCATTGCAGATTCCATAAATGTTTTGAATGCAAGTTGATGTAGTTATTGATGATAGAAATATAAATGGTGAAGATAATAAAATTTTTGAGCAATTATAAAGATATTGTTTGTACATATCACTCAAGTGACATTTTCTAAGGTTTAAACCATAAAACTTTAGAAGCTGAGGAAAATTAAAATTTAAATAAAGTTAATCCCTTTCTTTCTTTATAATATATTAATTTTTGGCACCATCTAGTGATGGGCTTGGCTACAAATTGGTTTTAACTATAAAATATTAAAATTAAGTGAAATAAAAGTCCTCAAGGATTTACTACAAAGACCCAAGTTGTTTGAACCTGAGAAATTTTCAAATGAGTGATCTAGCAGGGCATGAGATGCGATTTCTATGAGAAAACCTTAACCAGGTCATAAAAATATTGAATTTTTACTAAAGCATAGGTAATTTTTAAGGAATTAAGAAAAAAATGAGCCTGCTTTATATCTGACAAAATATGCAGGTTTGATTTTTTAATCTCTGTAAATGGCTTCACCTTGTACATATCAGGAAGGATTTACTATTAATCTCAAATTTATTTGTAAGAACATGCCAAAATAGCTGCAGCTCTTAAATATAAGAAGCATACAGCATTATTAGTTCAATGAAGGAATTAGCAGTAGAGCATTGTATCTGATTGCCATACAAATTAAGTCAAAGATGAGTAGTTTGCCTTTTTATAGGTATGTTCATAATGAATATTAATTCAACACTACACAAACTGATGAAAATAAAAAAAATTAACCAATTTCATTTATTGACATTGGCTAAGAATGAAGATTCGGTACTACCCTTTTGAATTGAAGAGGATCAAAGAAAACGTTTTTGACTCAAGCAAATTGAAGGGATATTGAGAATCAAATGCTGCTTTATGGGCAATACACTACAGTATGTATGGATATGATCTGACAAGACCAACAAAACTTACATTTACAAATTTGCATCGATTATGCATCACAAGAATAAGGTTCCTGTAGACATGCAACCAAGAATATCCAAATATTAATCCTATAAAGTTCCATACTTTTCTTGTTAAAGCTAGATTACCGCTTTAAATTGCACAGAATAAAATGCATTCAAAAAAGTGAAAAATTAAGGATTGCTATAGGAACAAATTAAGGAATTCCATTTTCTACTTTATGATGCGAGTAATAATCCCAAGATGATTGAAATTTTTAAATAAAATAAGGTTAACAATGGATGTACAGATTTTTATAAAGAAAATAACTTACATAAACTAAAAAGAAAATATTTTCAAAAATGAAGATAAATAAATTTCACTATCAATTTGTAATGCACAATCCAATCTTGAGATCTTTTCTTTGACAAGATTTTCAATTCAAATTAAGCTAGTAATCAAATTTTCTTAGCAAAAAGATATAGAAAATATTTTACTTTAAAATTCCCAATAAAATAAAAATTGAAATATCTTATAAACAAAAAATATATATTTTAAACTAATATGAAAATAACTTACTGGAGGATAATTAGTTCCCTGTTCATCTATATTACAAAACTGGATCAGTTTTTCATAAATGCTGAAAAGAGGGGGAAATTATTTTAATTCAGATTTTTATTTTTTTAACACAAAATAAAATTTATAAAACTTCTAATTACCTTGGATTTCTAAAATCTTTTCGGCGTTGGATTGATGCATTCATATCTTTACCTTCTTTTTTCTTTTCATATAAATCACTAATTTTTTCCTAAAAAAAATATTTTTTTTAAGTAAGCTACAAATATTTATTAAATAAAAGTTCCTTTTCAATTCTTGATTAAAAAATATATCCCAATGAAAGTTTTATTTTATGTTCTCATCATTAAATGATTAAATACATTCTAAAAACAATTTCTTTCAAAAATATAATATTAAAAACACACAATAGCATGTAAATTAACAGAATTTCCACAGTATTATTACAAAAAAAATATGAATATACAGTTTTGTAAATTTTTATAAATCAAGAAATTAACTATCATCATCTTTCAATGAATGAGATGTCTAAAAGCAAAAGATACATTTAAAATTATTAAAATAATAACAAAAAATATTCATAAATAATTATATAGCTACTTTTTAGTATTATTTATTATATTTAAAACAAATATGTACATTCACTCACGTAGCCTAAAAGGCATTTTTAATGGGATTTCCTTCCTTTATTTATGGCCATGCTAGTAAAAATAGTAATGAAGCAGCAATATATTATAGCAATTGGTTTTAGAATTTCATTTCCAATTTACTTTACTTCATTAAATTAAAAAATAAAAAATGCCTAATTTAAAATTAAACATAAGAATTTATTTGATAAAGTACATTCACAAATAATGCACATACAAAAACCAGTCAAGACCTGCTCTTCAAAATGTTATTTACAAAGCACCGATTTCTTTTACAATGTTCATAAAAAAAAAAAAAAAAAAAAAAAAAATGGTTTGAAGTAACATGAAAAAAAAAATCTTCCCACATATACTTATATTCTAGGAATGATTAACATTTAGATTCAGTACAAATGTCCTGTACTTTGTAATTACTTTTTCTCCATAAAATTAAACATACATTAAGCACCTTTTTACCAGTTAACAAGAAATGGGAGTGAGTTCTAGTGCAAGAGCCAAACCTGGTTGTGCTGAGTCAAACATTGTATATCTGATCTAGATGTTTGAAAAAATGAATAAAGTTAAAATCGGTTGACAAGAAGGGTAGAAAATAAGATCACTGGGGTATCCTCCAGGGCATGTCATTCATGTTTATTACAGACAGTAAACTCCATGGAAAGGAAGAAAAAAATAACAGGGGTACCTCAGGGTCATGATGCTCATACTTATCAAAAGAGGACAGGTCTCTGAGGGGTACCAAAACAACATGAATATCATATATATATATATACAGATGGAGGACAAAATAATATGAACACCTGTGAAAAAGTATGACATATTTCACTCCTGCAGTACAGCCGCACCACTTGCAACAGAAGTCTACCACCTACTGAGAGTGAAGAGGAAGGTATCTATTTCTCAACAGCAGTCACCAGCACTGCATGCGTTTATCGAACTGTCTGTGATAAGTTGAAATGTCAGACCTCAGAGGACCAAAATGTCAGACCAAAGAGGAATTATTGTTGGAGCGCGTTTAAGTGGAGCATCGGTTATGGAAGCAGCAAATCTTTTTGGGTTTGCAAGAAGTACGGTATCAGCCATTATGAAAGCGTATATGAAAGAGGGTAAGACGACGTCTTCAAAGCACAACAGTGGCCGAAAGTCAAAGCTTGCTGATAGGAATAGACGGGTCTTGAAGCACATAGTAGCCCGAAAGCACAAGCAATTGTTATCCCAGATTTCGAAATGAACAATCATCTCTAGGACCCCGTTGCAACAAAAACTGTCAAAAGGGAACTTCATACTACAAACATTTATGGCAGAGTGGCAATTCGTAAGCCCTTGGTGACAGCAACCAATGCTTTTAAGCGACGTCAATGGTGCAGAGATCACAAAGGCTGGTTCCCACAGCATTGGCAACAGGTAATATGGTCAGATGAATCGTCATTCACCCTATTTCGGATGACCAGACACGTTTATGTCTGGAGAATGCGATGAGAAGCGTTTAATCCTGAATGTCTCTTCCCGAGTGTGAAGCATGGAAGGGGGGGGGCCTCCATTATGGTATGGGGTGCGATATCTTGGCGCGGTCTTGGAACACCTGTTATTCTGCATGGGAAAATCAAATCCAAACACTATCTAAGCATTCGAGGGGATCATGTCCATACTGAATTCCCTGAAGAGCAACCGCTTTTTCCAGACGATAATCCCTCTATCCACAATGCAAGATGTGTTCAAGAATGGTTCCAAGAGCATGATGATGAACATCTTGCCTGGCCCCCTCTATCTCCAGACTTGAATATTATTGAACATTTATGGGAATATTAGGAGTCCAAACTTCGTTCCCGATTTCCACCTCCATCCAGCCTTACGGAATTAGAGACCATTCTGCAGGAGGAATGGCTTAATATTCCTTTAAACATTGTCCATGACCTTTATGCATCTATCCCACGTCACATTAAATCTGTACATCAGTCAAAGGGTGGTCCAACCCCCTATTAATAAAGATTTTCCATTATTTCACAGATGTTCATATTATTTTGTCTTCCATCTGTGTATATATATACTAGTTGATACCCGTCCGCTTCGCTGGACAGACGATAATATAATATTTTGGAACCTATAAGTAAGATATCAAGAAAATTTTCAATTTTTAAAACTTTAATGATATTTTAAATTTAAAATTTTAAGAAATTGATTGTCTGTGATAATGGTTATCCTCGACATTCAAATATATGAGAAAAATAAACATTTTTAGTAAAAAGTCACCCTTTATATATAAAAAATGGATAAAATTCATTCCACTGTATGCATGTTACAGCTAGTATTGCCAAAGAAATAATCTTCAGTCAGAAAATTCATCATGTGTTTAAATTTCAAATGAAATACCCTCGCAATGGCATCGTGTCTTTCATAAAATTTTTGTCTTTGCCTCAAGAAATTTTGATTTCTGACCATTTAGGATTGCAAGTGACAGACATCCTTAAAAAAAGTCATGCAAGTCAGGATGTCAAAAATATCTTACGTATGTCGTAGCCTCTTCAGTTCGAAGATTGTCTTGCGTGTGTGCTACATCATAAAAAGTTGCAATTTTAGTATTTTTCAAAATCCTGCTAAGTTTTGGAGCTAAACTACATTCCAAATTCAGAAAATGCATTTATTCCAAACTCATTTATTTCTATCGCTAAATATGTACTTTTTCTATTTTCGACATGCACGAAATTTCACATAAAAAGCCCCTTCCCCAAAATCTTGCCAATCCTCCATCAGCACTTCAATATAAAATTGTTTGGTATTTTTCCATTCCCCACGCACAAATCTCACCAAGTAAACTTAATTGGTGACAATACACAGTATACATATAAAAATATATATTCCGTTTGGCGCCGGTCATAGCATTTTTGGCGATAAAATCGCCAAAATCACATAACCGACGGATAAGAGTAGAACAATGGATGAAAATTACATTTTGGATAAGACTCCCATAAAATCCGTTCTCAGTGAGCATCTACATCGCAAAATGAGTAACTGTGCTAAATTTCAAGTCAATCAGTTGTATAGTCTTTGAGATCTCGTGATGAGTCAGTCAGTGGTATTTCGCTTATATATATATATATATATACAGATTATTATTATAACTGCAATTTTAACTTTTAAACTTTTCTTAACCTTGAATTACTAAAAACTGTTTTTAATTTGAAATTTTTTTATTACAAATCCATCACACAATAGATAAACAAAGTCTGCTAGTTAGTGGTCTAGTTGTGAAGATTTTATACAATTCAAACATAAATCATAACTCCAAATACATTTTCATTAACTTTTTCAGTATATATATATATATATATACACATAAAGCATTGATAGAATTTTAATAATTATCTTTCTTACAATTTTTTGACGAGCCCATGTTGTAAACATTTATTTTTTGGATATACTTATGAAAACATTTCCTGTCCTATGTGAAATAAGATAACTATATTTATTTAAACTGCAATTTACAGTTTTTGAGAATTTTATATTAATTTAGTTATATATATATATTGTTTGAATGTTTCATCTAGTTTTA
Organism: Nephila pilipes; assembly: GCA_019974015.1. NCBI lineage: Eukaryota > Metazoa > Arthropoda > Arachnida > Araneae > Nephilidae > Nephila > Nephila pilipes. The sequence goes on from BMAW01021878.1 coordinate 927,798, forward strand.
AGACTAAAACTACAACTGTCTTATAAGATATAAATTCTGGCATATGTTTAATTCTTTTGATAAAAAGTCTTTTTTAATCAATTTCACCTGAAATATCAATAACATATACTGGTTTTTTTCCCTTCCATGTAATAACTACTTCATCTTTTACACTTTAATTCTATCTTGTACTTAAGAGAAATCCATTTTTATTGCCCAGAAAATATTACGGATACAGTACCAAGCTTTTCCCAAAATGCATTGGGGAAAGCTTGGCACTGTAAAACTTGTTTAACCCTATAGTTCATTCCTCAGCCTGAATATGCCTGAATCCATCTAAGCAGTAACCCGATAAAATCCTTAACTTCATTGTGAGACTTTACACTGCACCAAGTAGGTCCTGATTTCCTCCTTATGGATAATGCCTATCCATATCAAGCCAAATTGCAGAAAAGTACCAGAAGAGTTATATGGAGTGTCCAGTGTACTTTATCCACCTCAATTCAAATTGAAAATCTTTTAATTAACCCAAAGCATGCTATTTCACTACATTTACTTTCTCCAGTCAATCTCATACTGTTGTAAACAGCCATAACAGAGGAATGGACATTTTTGGCATCTGTAGAGGTTGAGCAGCTCAATGAAAGCACAAACAATAACTATAAAGTATGTGTGAAGGTCCAGAATAATCACATACCTTATAAATGACAATTTGTTTGGAAGGGATGGTTAAATTTTTGTTAATGACCAAAATGTGACATCATATAACTTTGCAAAAATAAAATATTTTTTTCATTTTGTACACAATTCTTTTTATTTTACGGAAAAAACACATTTGCAATTTTATGTCAGTTAGAGCTTCACTTTCTAGTAATGAATACTAATCTGAGTTCATACCTCACTCTTATTGCATGAGCATGCAGCAACTCCCAATATTCTGCAATGGGGAAAGCAAGATTCAAACTCATTTGTATTATTGCCATCCATGACTACAGGACTATAATGGCTGTACCATAGATCTGGGCCTTTAGCCAGTTAGCAATATGTCTGGTTAAATCACAAGAATTACAAACATTAAATTATAGAACTGTAGAAATGCACTGTAGGGACAAAAATAACATTTCTACTACAATATAGCTCAATGTTTCATTGAAGGGGCCATTGAACAAAAATTGCATTATACACCCCATTTCACAACAGAACCACAGTTTTCAGGTGAGCAAAAAGACAATGAAGAAGTGAATGTTAGAATTTATTAGCTCTTGCACTAATCTAGCTGTGATACACAAACATGTTTGAATTTTGATATCAAGTTCTTTTTGAAACCACATTAAGATAAAATGACAGTTAAAATGAAATGATATATGAAATAAAATGTTTTAAAAAAAATAGGTTTAAAACCTTAAATAAGAAGGAAAAGGCCTATTTTAAATAAAAACAGAAAAAAAATTATAAGGTTTTCCTCCTTCCAATCAGACAAAAAAATTTTAAAAAAAAGATGAATTGCCAAATTAAAATGATGATAAAACATTGGACAATATTTTTAAAAGAAGTCCACATCAAATACAGAGCAAAGCAGCAAACCTAAAAATTTATTAAATTTACAATTTTTATTTTGTGGTGATAGCTTTTAAGCAAAGACATACATGATCAATAAATTGTCCTAAAATAATTAAATGATTCAAAACACCCACAAATAATAAATATTTGCAGCATTAAACTGTAATGAAATATTAATAAATAATCTGAAGAATTTGTTGATAAACAGTATTAAATGTGTTTCTAATTCAGAGCAAAGATGTATAAATTTTCAGCACTGCCAACTATAAACACAACTAATAATAGTTCTTCTTTAATATTATTTCTAATACTTTCCATTAAACTGCATGTTTTTTCGTGCAGTAATTTTATCTGCTCTAGTTTCAAGTTGAATAAATAGCAGTGTTTGACAAAATATAAACACAACACAAATCATGTTGCCAAAACTAAAATTTACTTTAAAATAATACTTTTTTATGGTGATTCACTGGGAAAAGAACTATTGTATCAGATAGGACAAACAATAAATATAACTACCACAACAAAAACTTAATTAATTATAAATTGTAAGAAGTAAATAGACCCCGACTAATATGACTTATGCATAGTGCTTCCCACATCGAATTTTAAGAAATCTAGAGTGAATTTCAATTTTTTTTTTTTTTTGAGTACACACCATCATGATCCATAGTGACAGCATTCCAAATTCCATGCTTCTGAGCCATTACATCTTTACATTATGCAATCTTCTTTTCCAGTTAATATAGATTATATTTAACCAAAAACTAATATAATGTAAATTCATAGTGTAAAGCAAACTACCGTTTAAAATATGAATATTTTGAGCAATAGAGATTTTGGAAAAAAATTATTGTGCATCAACTGGAAAACATGGTGAAAAAGTTTTTTTTTTCCCCAAAAAAATTTTAGATATTTTTTTAGTAGGAATATGCTTATGGTTCCTTTTACAAATAAGCAAAGCACCTACAAATTTTAGAATATGATGGATAGTGTGGATTTCTATAAAAAACTGATAAATAAATTGACTTTCAAATTTATATATTTGATAAAACAATATATAAGAAACATTTTTATAAATGATATTGTGATAAGGTTTATACTATTTAATTAATAATTCTGATGATGTTTAAATTTATAACTTGATTTATATTCAATGATTTTATTTAAGTTATTCATACATTCATTTATTTAGAAGATAGGAATTGAGTAGAAAATAGAGAATATGTTAAAAAGGAAAATATTTCCTCCAGATTACATATAAATATGTATTGAATTTTACAAACTTAAAATTTTTTATTGCCTTTTCATGGTTGTAAACAGAATAAGGCTGCAGCAGCTCCTCTTGAAACTAGCAACTGACAGGACTAGTATTTCATAAATGACCTAGTAGGGAACTCATTTTCATATCAGTTGTTTAAAACATATGTGGACCCACAAGTATGCAATTCAAATCTACTCCAAATAAAAGGAGCCACTGAAATGGTGGCCCTGAATTCAAACACTAAATGGCACCAAATTCCAGCACAGCACTAATGGTTAAATATATCCCTTTTCCCCCAACATAAAATTGCTTCAGAGCCTACCTAAATGTAAATAACTTTCTCATATTACTTATAAAAGTTTCTTGACAGCAAGGGTACCTTCTCTACAAGAGGGGTAAATTTGGCAACTGCTGTCCTGCAACTCAAAATGACAAAACTGAAAGAACCTGATAACTGGACTAGTAGGGAATTCTTTACTAGCAGAATTGTCGAGAGTGATGTTTGTGGATCAGTAGATAAGTAATTCAAACCTGATTCTAAATGTCAACAGCTGCTTCCAAAAAGCAATAAAAATAAATATTTCATACATGAAACTAGGCCAGTTTTTTTAGAGCAAAAAATGTACATAAAAGTCTTTTTAATTAAATCATGCAAATGACTAAATTTTTATTTATAGATAACCAAACAGTATAAATTACCTGTAGTGACTTTGAACATCTACCAACAGGATCTGGTGGTAACTTTATTTCTTCCCGTTTTAAATTAAGAAGACTTCTGTGAAATGAAACTAAGGAAGAAAAAAGTTAATATAATGATAACTTAAAATTAAATTTCACATACATTAATTATATGTTCACAAAAATGAGTTATGTTATATTAGAAAATTAAGTTTTATTGTCGGTAAGATACATCAATCATCGTTAAATATGTATTACAAGACAATTAAATGCTCTACACAACAATGTCAATAAAAATCTTCAGAAATGCAAATTAGAATCTAAAAATACTAAGTAATTGGAAACTGTATCATGCTTCAATATTGTATTAAATATCATATACCCATTCTTATAGAGAGGAAAAGGGCATTTTATAATAACTTGGACAGATTATGCAATTCAAAAATAAAAATCAGAAAATAATAGAATAATAAAGCCATTTAAATTTTTAACCATTCCTTCAATCAAATTCAATAAGAATAAACTTATTTAATTTCTTCATTAGTAAAGATGTTTATAAATCAAACTCTGGGTATCGTTATAAATTTAAGAAGCATTTTACATTAAAAATTAATAGAATAAAACAATGTAACTTTTTTTAAAAAAAAATCTTCAACATAAAATAAATGAAACTTCATGAACAATAAATGTAGGAAATAACATAGGAAATCAATTTATCTTTGGCATTCTTAAAGTGAAACTATCTGAACACAGGGTAAGAATAAGTATTTATTCAACTTAAATGCATTAATACTGTGTTAAAAATACCTGGGCATTTGGATCTTTCAAAAACATTTATTATTCCAAAATATTTTTGTAAGTGATAATACAAAAGAAACTTTCAGTTATCAACATTTTAAAATATGTCGAATTTTAAACAAATTACATTTTTAATTTTAAAAATAGATATAGATGAATACTCAGCACATAACCAGTTACAAGACATGTAGAAATATTAGCTTTAATAAACTAAAGTATTAGTTATAAATGTACTTTAATAAAAAAAAAATTCTTTTTTTAATGATTTCTCACAGAAAATAATATATCCACCAACTTTTTGCATAAGGGGGGAAAAAAACCCACAAATGTTTAAAATGTTCTTATAAAATTTTCTTTGAAAATCTTTCATTTATAATAAGAGTAATTAATAACACTTTTTATCAACTTGGAGAAATATGATATCTCTCAAATGCTGAAAAGGAACAAATTACATTAGCAAGATGCTAAGATAAAAACATTTCAGAAATTGCAGTTCTAAATTATTTAGATATATAATAGTAATGCATTTACAAATCACGAGTATTTCCAAATAGGTGGAGCATCCAATTGATGCTGCTGAATGGAGTTAACCTGAAAACAAGGTTAAACATCTGTGTCACAACAGGTAAACAAATCACTGCTGCTCATAACAAAAAGTACTCTAAGGGTTTATACAACTTAAAATTTTTTATTAAAATTATTTAAGTTTATTAAATTTTATTAAAATTATTTATCTCATTTATTCTCGTTAGAACAAATCAACTAGCCAGTGAAATTTGAACTTATATAACTATATTAAATTAGAATACCAAATATTATTTAGCATGGATAACTTTTACACAAAGGATGGATTTTGAGGCCAAGTTGTATTTAATGTATAGAATGCATGCCATATGAATATTTTCAACAAAACCAAGCTTTAAATTTGCAATCCTAGCATCTACTCTACCAATGAGACAACTGTGATCTCTTTGAACAAGATAAAAGAAATAATGTTTTTGAATATACCATGTATCAATCTAAGGTTTAATTTATCAATAGAGCAGATACAAATTACATTGGAATGTTTAGGATAAGAAGAAAGTTGCACATACAAATTGCAATTTTTCTTTTATATATATATATATATACAAACCCAATTTTTTTTTTACACAGTCTCTTTTTACATGATTTTGAAATAACACCAATAGACTTTTTTACAGAAATTTTTTTGTTCTATTCTGAATCTCCAAAAATATTTTTTTTAATTCAAGTTTTGAATTTAATTGAAGTTATGGGAAATACCCATAATTTATAACTTTTTCCCCTCATTTTTTGTACTTTTGAAAATAGCATTTCGTTCTTCATCTTTAAATGCTTGCTGGAAAATGTTTTCACCAGCATGCATCAAAAGTGGAAGTTTCATAGTACAAAAACCAGCTGCATGTTCTGAAATAATAACTCTATCAAATGCAATTGGTGGCAAAGGTTTTAACAACATGCAAACGGCTGACATTGAAGAATTGATGCTAGAAAACTCTTTGGATGAGGACAATTTGATTGAATTTATGATAGTTTATGTTAATAAAAAGATCAATAATGATGAAGTTGAAGGCGAAATTCAGCTATTAACAGCTGATTTAATTTGAGAGGTCTTGAAATTTGCTATAAACATGGAATAACATTTTCTTTCTCATGATCCTGACATAAAGCATGCATTAAAACTTCAATAAAATCTTAAGTTTTGTGTAGCAGGATATCAAGAATTATTTAAGCAACTTGAAAAACCAAAAAAAAAAAAAAAAAAAAGGCACTAAAAACAGACTGTGTAACCACAAAAAAACAACAGTGACTGTTTATAACGAATGAAATTCTTCATTTGAATCAAAGCCAACAGTTGTGCTAGACATATTTACTGATGATAGCAATTTTGATCCAGTTTGTAATAAGTGTGCACGCTTGTTATCAAGTAACGATGAAAAGATGTTAGTTAATTGTTTTATTCCTAATTTCAATTTGAATTTTTATATGTTGTATGTACCTATAGATGGAATTTTCACTATACACTAATTTTTAAAAAAAAATGTTATAAAAATGAATTGTTTTTGTTTTTTAAATATGTAATATTAATTTTTTTTATTACTTTTTACATGGTTTCTTGGGAAAATATTTAGAGTTTTTCATCTTGCATGATTTTTTAAAGTTGTAGAACATATTCCCAAATTTATCACATGTCGCAAGTATTTTTTTACACAATTTTCCAAGGAACATATCTATCATGTAAAAAAAAAATAGAGTTGGGTGTATATATATTTATATATTCTTACTTACAGCCACGCTCAAATTTTCCAAATATGAATCCCCTTTTAAACAAACAATCATCTAAGGAACATAAGTTTTCAATTTTAGAAGAACTTTAAATAACCTGAAAAATGTTACATTCTATATATATTCCAATTATTACCTGGAGAAAGAGGTGGTACTCCAGTTGGAACAACTTTATTATCGGATGATGACTGCAAAAAGAAAGTAAATTATAGCAGGTTCCGTCAAATAGTTAAATTATTTTTACTCATCATACAATTAAATTCCCTAAAAATTATTAAACAATACAAAAAAAATTTTTTTTTTGTATTGTTTAATAATTTTTTTTTTAGTAATTAAGAAATAAAATGTAATTTATATATATATAAATGTCTTATGAAAAAAATATTTTATCACATCTAAATATAATTTACTTATCTGGAAATTGTTTCAATTACCATTAGTATTTTGTTGGAAAATATTTTATTTTCAGATCTACTTGATATCTCTTATCCATGAAGTTTGTTAATTGATTTATCTTAACTGTAGTAATAGCTTTCTATATCCAATTTGATGTGTAATGCAAATCATCCACTTTTGTGATAGAACTACTTAATGACTTTAACTAGCCTTTCCCACAAATGAATTAACAGATTAAAGTCTGGAGTCTGAAACAGGCATTTTAACTTCTGTTTCCAATATAAGAATTGTTGAATAGAATGTGATGCATGTTTCTGTCACTATCATCCTGGAAATCTTAGTTTTTCAGAATATTCTTTACATATATATATATATATATATATATATATATATATATGGTACGTTTTTTTCCTGTATATTTTTGTCCAAAAAATTATTTTACGATGTCATTTATTATTTATCCACAATACACTACCATGTTTTTTGGAGGGAACAAAATATCATGGATTACTTCATTTTTCAGACAATGCCTTGTGCCTAATGCTATTTGATGAAAATAAGTAAGGCTCATTGAAAAGTACTGTATTACATTTCTTTTCTATTCATTTGAAATAATTTTTAGTGAACTCTATTTGAACCTTTCAGTGTTTCATGGATACCAATGGTTTTTTTACCTACAAAATCCAAAATCAATCCAGCATCTCTTAAGCAACATTTTACAAGAAAAACACATTAAAATAGATCATTTGATTAATTTCATAAAATATTTGATTTATTATTTTACAAGGATCCAAAACCAAAACATTTTTTAAACCATTTGATCAATTCATATTCAAGTTTTTTTGGTCAATCGCATCTTGGCTTAGCAGAAAAATTGCCTTTTTGCTTAAAATTACAATTCCAAACATTAACTATTTGACCTGATAGTTCAGATTTCCAAACAATGAGCCTTTAGGGGGAAATGATATTTTTGAAATCATTAATAATATGGGTTAAAATATCAATGGAATATTTTTCACGCTTCCTGATCTTCATTTAAACACTAAAAATAAAAATACAATTTTAAAAAAAAATAAGAACAAAACCAATTTTTTTCAGAATTAATCTAGTCGGATCCATTTTAAACCACTCAAACTTGTAATATTTGAAATAAATTAGTAAAGATATCAAATTCATAGACTTTTTATAATGGATCCAAAGAAGTATATTTCCAGATGATAAAATTATATAAAACTTCTAATGAAAAATAATAACTGCACTTAAGCAGCAGACAATATTTTCGTTATTAAAAGACTTTTGAGCACTATGATGTATTATTGAAATAACAGTAAATTAAACTCTAAAAATAAAAAGGGCCCTGGACATCAAAATATATGTCAAGTTTGCATAAAATAATTCTACACAGGTATTCAATAAGTTAACACCAGAGAAAAATACAAGGAAGATTAAATTTAAAATCTGATTATAACAAGTTTATCAAACTCAAGGGCAAAGATGAACAATTTGTGCCATTCGCAAAATAACGGTAAAATTGTACTAACGACTATACAAATTATACTTTTCAGTCATTGATGCATTTTATGAATTATTAAATATATAATTCAAAACTTACAAAAATTGAATATCATTATTAAAATGTTCATCAAAAACTATTAAATCGAATGGACAGCATAAACATGGATTGTAAGGTGCATGAAGTTCACAGGTTCGAATGCTTTCTCTATAACAATGGGTTTCTTTTATTGGTATAAAGAGCTCCGTTTAAGCAGAATAAAATTGTTCACATAGAAAACTCAGAATTAAATAAAATGCATGTATACGTACTTTATTGGTGTACTAATATAAATCGGAAATGTGTATAAAATTCTAAAAACTTTTCAAAATTTTGCCAAATATGCCCAAGGATAGCTATTTTGCTACACTATTTTTAATCTGTTATGGTATTACTAAAATCTTTTTAGAATGTGTTTTACCATGAGAATCACTGTTGCACAGTGTTTTCAATTTCAAGATAATTTGAAAAATTAAGAAATATTACGTTTTTCTATACTATTAAATCTTCCAAAACATTTTTAGAATATTTCTAAATCCTCTTTTAATATATTTATTATTAGGAACAAAGAATTTCTAGTTTCTATTTGGCAATTTGGTATGCATTGCAGTTTGTCATTGTTTACTGATAAAAACTATATAATAGTTTTTTAACTGTGTCATAAAGTTACCATGATTAGAAAAATATTGTCTTTTATTGAGATTTGATGTGTTTAATTGTGAAGAGTGATTTGGATTTTTAATGTATTTGAGATAATTACCTTGTACATGAATAATTGTAGTGTATACATACATAACATGTCCATACGGTAAAAAATTAACTCAGAAAAATTGAAACTTGAAGTGGCTTGAAATATTGAAAAACTGGAGAATGGGGAAAAAATTTTGCAAAATAAAACATACTTACAAAAAAATTACCTTTATATTGAACATATTGAGCATGAATTTTTTACGAACTTTAGAAGTGATCTTAAAAAAAGTTTTTTTATTACAATTTTCATTTAGACAATCTATATGACATTTACCACAGGTGATAACAGATATAATGAAAGTTTTGTTGTCTTTGCATAGGATATTTAAAACAAAATGACTGAAGAATATGTCAATAAAGGCCCTTTACATACAAAAGACCTTTCTAATGATATTACGAAGCATAAAGAATTGCAAGAATTAAACACCAAAAAAGAGCTACCTGCAATCATCAGTGCCAAGAGAATAAAATAAACAATAGAAACATACTCTAAAAATAAATATATACATGCATTCATTGATGTTTCTTCAACAAAACACTTTCAAATGGTGGTTCTCATGTTCACCTTGTATTATGCGATGGTACATCCCAAAGTAGAAAGCAGGTGCAGGAGCAATTGCTTCTAACTTTATTAATAAGCTAATAGCAATTTCGGAAGCCCTCAAACAATATTTGTCATAGACCTGGGGGCCATTAAACATGGCTGATTGAAGAAATTTACACACATTTAAGAAATCTAGTAAGTCTGGGAAAGATCTGTGTTATGCCAAAGATGCTAGCACATGTGAGAATTGAAGGCAATGAGATGCAATATCATTCAATGAGAAAACTTCAAACCAAAAATATTTTTGCCACTCTCTGATGTAAATGAGATTGCAACATATAAACTGAGAATAATAATAATAAAATTCTTCAGATATGTGAAATTATAATGAGAATAGAACAGTGACAAAAATTATTAGACTTGCAAATTCTTATTTTAGTGGAATGAAATTTGATTGTGAAGTTAGGACATCTATTGATTACAGGCAATTGAACAAACCCCAAGCCACATTTTTAAATGTCCAGCAATTTTAAGGACATGATAATTCATGGACAAATCTGGATGAAAAATTGTACACTGTCAAAATCCTGCAGATAGCTAAAACTGTTCTTTAAACCTATGGTTTTATATAACTGACTCTGTAGACTTGAGAAGAAGACATATCATTTAGCAATTATATGCAAATTTTACTATTGTAAAGTTTTGAGTAATGGAGAATAATGCTTTAACAGTATTAAAAAAATATGAAAACAGAAATAATTGTATTTCATCTTTATCTAAAATATTTGGAATATAGTATACAATAATTAACTATATTCATGTTTTTTTTACATTGAAATTTCACAAAAAAAACCTAATAAATTTTGAAGTGTTACAAATGATTATAACAAATACTTTACCAAATCAGGAAAAATATAATAAACCTTCATACAGGATGCTATAAATAACATTTAAGAAACTAATAATATTAAAAATAGTACAGATTAAGTAGATGTATGAAGGCTAGAAAGAATTTTTTATGCTTTACAATTTTGATTACAATGTCTACCAAGTTAAATACATCTTCAAAAGGCATGATAAAAGCCATTCTACTAGCAAATGATAGATGTAATTTGATTAATATAATAGACCATGAACCTTATATTTGTTTTACAAGAAAACTAGCATATATGATGAGAACCTACACAGACAGAATAAAGTGTTATACAACAGGATAGACCAGCTATTATCTGTTTAGCAGCAATTAATCAGATTTTTTATGAATTAGGACATATAAAACTTTTTTTTTTTACAGGCATAGATTTTATAATTTTTGGTAGAAATATGGAAGATAAACCTAATGTTACATTTTATAGTGGCTATTTAAATTTATCACAAATAAAATTGAAATTAAGCTGAATTTCAGGATTTAGAATAACAGGTAAATTCTTACATATTATATAGTGACATTTATGATAAAAGAGATCCATTTAAGCTTAATGTAACTAAAATTCCATTCCGGAAGAGCAACTTGCACATACTATACATAAAAGTACAAATAATATTTTTTATTTTGTAATAATTCATTAACTATATGCAATATTGATCAGTTTTTAATATTTTTAAAAATTAAGAAATTCTTCATCTATTTGTGAAGATAATATTTGATTCTGGCACATTTTATATTCATGTTTTTTAAAACATATAACTATATTTTATAATAATTTGATAAGATTTTAGTAGATATTTATATCAAGAGATGTCACTACTTTTTAAAAAAATTCTATAGAACCTTCAATAGCAAACATTTAGTGTTTTGCAAACTTTAACATATGTTTTCTGGATCCATGCATGACAAAAACTTTTTTTGCTGAATGTGACAGATATAAAAGAGATAATTTTTTTAAATTCTTCATTTTGAAATCCTAACATTTTTGAAATGTATGGAACAGATGTGTAAATTACCTAGCTTCTACTAACCAGCTTTATAACATATGGGTTTCTCTAATAAAAACTTTCATAATCGTAGGTTTCTTCTACTGTTTATGACTGATTTCAAAGACATGTTTTTTAATGTCAGATTATTTCGATAAAAAATTTGTTTAAATACTTTTCACACATGCAGACAATTAGTTTAGTTTTATATTCTTGTTATTTAGAAAAATTCATTTGTATTCCCTGGGAAAATGTACAGGGAGTGTTGGTATCATTACACTAGTTTAATTCTGCTACTCAATCCTAAGGCATCTATGCATGTTTTAATTTGCTAAGCATCAGTTTTTCTATTTAATTTCTTCAAATAGCTGGTTGGCTGTTTGTTGCTTTGTATATAATCTGGCTTTTACAGTATTTCATATATATATTCTTAAAGCAGTATTTCGTAAAATCTACTCTAAATATATGCTTACAAATGTATTTTAGATGTTTTTAATTTTAATTTTTTTAAATATAATGCTTCAGTTGTGTGAAAATCTTTGAAAATATTAGAATTACCTTATTTTCTTTTTCTCTGGTAATCCATACAGTTTAATTGGCTTTTGTAGTGCTTCATATACTTTCCCACAAAAGTTTTATAGCTTTTATTAATTAATATAAATAACAATACATATTTAAGAACAAAGAAATTTTAATTATCCATAATAATTTAAACAAAAAGTATTTCATAACATCAGGATATAGAAAAAGAGTAATATATGTAAAAAATAATCAGACAAGACTTACATCCTCTAAAGGATCAGATGACGATTTGGAATCATCAGAATCACTCATTTCTTCATCTTCATGAGCTTCTGTTGAATAAGATACAAGCTTCGAATAATGTTTACTCTCTTTTGTACTGTCATCTTCATGAAAACAGAAAGAAAAAAACCCCACTAAATATCAGACAAAACAAGGAATAATTTTATTCAATGCATTATCAAGTCAATATATTTTTCAATTAAACAAGATAATTAATACAAAAAATCTTACAAGTGAAGAAAGGAATAACGCTACCCATTGAACTTGGGCTACTTTCTTTATTTGGAGAAGTCAGTTTTACATGTGTTATTTCCTCTTGATCAGATTCTACTTCACCTTCAGAATCTGTGTAAGTTTCATGTAGTGAAGCCAAAGCAGTTTGGGATCTACTTTCAGAGCTCATTTTTCACAGCAAAATTTCTCCCTGAAACAGTAAAATGATTGATAAGTCCCCAAGAAGGTTTTTTTTAAAAAAAATCGATTATAAGTATAAGCCACATTCACAAACAGCAATAATCTCCAAATTTCTTAATAGGTAAGAAATCCTAATAATAAGGCAGAATATCTAACATTGCACTGCTCATAAAAAAATTTCTGGAAAAAAAATTTAAATTGAAAATTCCAGCCAATATGAATACAACTGTAAACATCTTTATGATATATAATAAAGAACTTTGTAACATATTTTAAATATTAAGAAAAATGTTACAAATTAAGAATAAAAAAAAATTAAATTTTTCACCATTTATACATTGATTGTTTATAATGTATAAGTAATTTCAGTTAAAAACTGTTTATATAAGAAATTTATGCACATAAAAATGTGATATAGTTTTAATGCCTTCAGTTTTTTTTTTTTTTTTTTTTTTCAATGAGTAAGTGTGTGAATCTCCTTTTCACAACACAAACAAAAATAGCATAAAACAATTAAATCCTTTAAAATTTTAGTTGTTTGTTACAATCCTTTAATCAATACATATTTACTTATGTAATATTTTTATAAGTTTTTAAAACTTTCTACTCATACCAGGTCAACAGAATATGACACATAATACTAAAATTATCATTTTTGTGAATGCATATGGCAGTACTTAACATGATTACCAAGTAATAAAAAATTAATACCTAATTCATAAATTACAATATATTATTTAAAAAAAAAATACTATGCTACATACATATTTATGTGAATAAAATTAAAAACAACTTTCATTAAATACTGTTTGTAATAGCTGTAAATTTTAAAACAAAAGTAAGGTGGCCAGAGTTTCATTTCTCTTTGTAAAATATGTAAATATTCAATGCTCTAAGCAATAAAAAAAAAACATTAAGTTTAATATTGGAAATTTAACTAAGGATTCTATTTAAAAATATATATTATTCCCTGCTACAGCAAAATTACAATTACGCAAAGGTGGTCACCAAGCTGGTAAAACGCAAATAACATAAAAACCTATATTACTGAAATTGCTTTCAATAATTCAACAAAAATATTTTTTCTCTACATAGATTCCACAAGATACGATTTCAGTTGATGCCGAGCCATGCCTCATTGTTTTTTTAATATACCTGTGATTATATTATCACACTGGTTATTTAAAATTCGTTTTTTTTTTTTTTTTTTGAAAAAAATATGCTGTTAACCATCTAGAAGGTGTGTGTGAGATATATATATATATACACTTGAGTTGAATTGGTATTATCCCAGAAAGGCTCTATGAACACCTTCACTTGGCTATTCTACCCACTCACTTAACCTACACTTTCAAACATTGCCAGAACTTCAAAATGATAAGGTCCTGCATATCTGCTATTTATATTTTACGCAACTGTTTATGTAAGTTTTTGCAGTATTTATAAAACTATTTATGATCAATAATAAAAAAAAACCACTCAAAAGGAAAAATTGATTGATTGATTATTAAAGCTGCACTTAGAAGCAATGCAAGGGCTATTGACAACACACCTCATACAACTTTAAGCCTCAGTCAAGTGACTCCATCTTCAAGCTTCCTTACCCCATTCACTCCCAGACTTATCATATTTGATATGCTCGTGTTTCCTCTCCTGTATCCAGCGTATCACATTAGATTCACTCTGCGAGTGTCTTCTATGGCCCAACGTATCAATAGAGATGTGCTTGATGAGAACGTTTTATTTGATTTTTTTAATGTTACTGTATGGCATTACAATACCGTGAAATCTATATAGATAGGTTATTTGGAGTGTTGACCTTGATGATATGGAGTTAGATTTCACTTCTGACTATCAGCAGGGGGGAGGGGAGTAACTGTTAAAAGCATATGTTGTGGTGCAGCTCTTTAAATGTAATGACATGATTAAAAGGGTGCACTTTATTCAGTTTGCTTCTTCCTTTCTTCTTAGTAGTTCAAAAAGAGAATTTATGGATGTTTATGGAGGTTAGGGCTTTTAATAACAGATGCTCCCAGCTGTTCGTTTCATTGGGTCGGTTTATATATGTAGTGACAGTCATGACGAAAAGAAAGTATACATCTGATACTGAGATTTGTGAATTGATGAATGAATCTGACAGTAATGTTAGTAAAAATAATCCAAATCTGTACATAGCCATTAAATGAACAAAAGGACGAAGAAGATGTGCCCTTCGCTCAAAATCTTGCATGAAGCGTCAAAAGTTGACAAAATATGTGTGTAAGACACGTAACCTTGGACCATACGTTGAAGAATTTTTTCTTATAAAAATACCAAATAGCAAAATAAGATTGATTTTTTATATCTTAATATTCCATGTAGTGGTATATCATTACACCATGAAATTTATGTAACAAATGTAAGTATATTTTGCATTTTCTTAAATGATATGACTTTTTATGTAATTTTATGTATAAAACATACAATTTCCAATTGAATCTTTTTTTTTCTTTCGTATATATTAAGTTTAATGCATTTTAAATAATATAAGTAAAAACCAAAATATTCTAATGAATAGCCAATTTTAAAGGAATTTTTTTCACAAATTAGGCTTAATATCTAAAACCGTCTGGGCACAGCGCAACACTCTGTGGTAAGAAGTTGCAGGCCCAGAGCACTTCTTTTTTTCCCCTCCAGTAGAGAAAGGGTTAACACCTTAACTGTGACATATTTCAGAAAAATGGACCAAAAATGAAAACTTTTTTTGACTGTTTAATTTTGTTCCTTATAATATTATAAAAGTTAAAAAATTAAATTTTAAATGCAATAACTACTGTATTTATAATTTTAACAAACACATAAAAAAGTAATGGATTACACACACATCTTATTCAATTAGGGTAAATTAAACAAATTTTTGAAGCTAAATATAATATAACTAGTATAATATAATATAAAAACACAACAATATGATTTTTAATACATAAATTTTACAATTTTAGAAAATTATTTGCAAAAAAATTCACTAAAAAGCAACCGAAACTAAACGAGAAAGCATTTTCTCTCCCTCAACTGAAGTCATAATCGGTTAAAAACTAGGACCACTAATGCCATCTATAAGGAAAATAGTGAATTAAGTATCCTAAAGTAGAAATGAACTCAGCTCGGACTTCACCTAATAGAAACGTTAATTTTTCTCCTGCCCGAAGTCAGTTCGGGCATCACAAATACTGCCCATAGTAGTTGCCCTAACTGGATTCGGACTACACTGGCAAGGGATTAATACAACAATGGGAAGACTAGGAATCTAGACAAATTTAACTTGAATCAGTCTTGCTATATGGCAGGGCTTCAGTGGCATCATGCTCAAACAAACATGACTGAAAAAATACCTTCTAGCAATGAGCTCATGACCAACAGGCTATCATGGCCCCTTAAATGGAAATAACTGTGATAGCTTTACATGTTTGGAGCATTCTAAACATTTTTTGAAGCTATAATGCTGGGTGAGTGAAATTTAATGTTCATTGCACAAGAGCTAAACATTTGTTTGAACTGTAATCTAAACAGAGAAAGAAAGAAAAGAAAAAAGTAAAAATTAGTTGACAAAGAGGGTCAAAAATAGAAGAGGATTGCTTGGGTATCCTGGGAGCGT
This sequence comes from Nephila pilipes, assembly GCA_019974015.1. Lineage (NCBI taxonomy): Eukaryota > Metazoa > Arthropoda > Arachnida > Araneae > Nephilidae > Nephila > Nephila pilipes. The sequence continues at coordinate 944,389 of BMAW01021878.1, forward strand.
GTCACCTGTGTTTACTTAAGATAATAAACCCTATGGGAAGATCACTAGGACACCTTGTGTGGTCATGATTCCTATACTTACTTAAAGTAGGTAGGTTCCTGAAGGACTGTGATGCTGGGATTCAATAACTATAAATACTGACTTCTTCCTTATTGCATATAAATTTAAATTTCTTTTCTTTACTTCTATATTGGGATTATACATTTATATAACAAATGTAAATAGTTCAGTAAATCTATCTAAAATCTCATTTACCTTATTTTCATGTCATTTTAACAAATATTTAAGTCATGTCATATTTTACAATTCCTATTTTTGTTTCTGTTTAGTGAAAGAAATCTCATAGTTTAAATAACAATTGCTTGAAATAAAAGCTGCTTATTGACCCTTAACTTATTAGAGCATAATTTCTCTAATTAGACTCTTAAAAATTCATATTTCACAACAATACATATGGGAAATATGCAATCTTTTATGTTAGCATGCAGGGTGCACCAATGAAAAAGATAATCTTTAATTTGCCAAACAATGATTTGGATGCCATACAATTTTTTTAAGAAAGATATCTTTTACCAGACAAATGATTATGTGAAAATGGCCATGACATGAAGCTATATATTAACAACAAAATCGTTTAGTTTTAGTTTATATTAACGTCGTACTAGAAGTAACACGAGGGCTATTGGCGACGGACATCGTAATTTTGAACCACGGCCAAGTGACGAGGGCGACACCTGAGCTGGCACCCCCCTCTCCTAACATCCACACCACGCCAAGGGGAGGACTTTGGGCCCCAAACAGATTTAACGTGCATCAGCCCCGGCTACACGGCGGGCCTTTAGGGGCCAAGGATTGAACCTGCGACTGAACGAAAACCGTCAGTCACGAATCCGAAGCCATGACCACTAGGCTACCCCGGCCCACAAAATCATTTAGAGATGCAATATAAAAAGTTGTAAAAAGGAAACCCCCTTGATGTTTGAAATTGGTTCAGCAGAATCATAATACCATTCTTAACTGCTAATGAATTTATGTACAGAGAAGTTGAAGTCTATTAATTGGTGTGACAAACAATTCAATAGGTGCAACAATTGATTGAAACAATTAAATGAGAGAAGTGTGTTCTCTAAATCTGATGCAAAAATTTAACATGCAAATTGGTGGTCCCAATAAAATTGTTGAGATTGACGAAAATTTATTTGGTGTAGAAACAATAGTGGCAAAATACTCCTATAACAGTAAATTTTCAGAAGAACTTGTCGGGAAAATGACAAATGTTTTCTTGTCCAAATATTGATTACAGATGCTCGTACACTCCAGGGAAAAATTGTGCCTGGCTACACCCCCAGACGCTGGGTACCCATTTTAGTCGCCTCTTATGACTTGTATGGGTTACAGTGGGACTATTCTGTAATACCCAGTCACCACACAGGTCACATCAATAACACAATCATGTGCTTCTTCTTCTTTAGAAGCAAAACATTTGATAAACTTTTAACCTAACTTGGTTGCTTGGCAATTCATTGTTGAGGACCATAATTGTAATTTGGCAGAGGACGCTATAACAAAGAAGTACCTAAAAAAGCTTCCCATTTTCGAAAAAAGCAATGAAAGTAATTTAATATTTGGAATTTCCCCCTTTTAAAATACATAATGATCAAATTTAAGAAAACATAGAAAAATAACACAGGATTTTCTCTAGTAAAATTTATAAATCAAATAGCAAAGTTTTAGCTTACCTTTAATTCAATTTCTCACTAAACTATTAAAAAATTCATATATACATGCTGCCCAGTTAAATCCCTCCACATTTCCTCAACTTAAAAACATTAATAATAGTGCTCATAAAAGTTATATCTAAAATTAGTAAAATATATGATATATGACGAGATTGCTTAGAATGCTGCTTTGGATCAAAATTGAGGTTAGTAAGCTAATCTCAAAAACAGTCAACAACAAAGTTGTTTAACAGCACAAATTTAGCATGAAAAAAAAAACACCTCAAGTACATGAATGATATGAATAGAATGTGTAATGGAATGCTTGTTTGTAATATCAAACATTATATTACAAAACATCAAAAACGAAAAATCAGTCACTTCTAAACAGAAACACCTTTAAATAATAAAAATGTATAAATAAAATAATGCTCAACATGAGGCAATGAGCACAGAACATAGTACAAACACATAACTAAAGAGAGAGACCATGATAGATAACATCCTGTAGACATATGTGATATGGCCATTTTACCTCTTTTTACATTGCAACCACATTCACTGTCAAGAGCAACACCTGGCAATATTTATACTTTAATTATGTCTTACAAACTTGATTTATACCTCAGAAATTATTTTACACTTGCTATACTTAGGTATGGATGCCATGAAAAGCCATCACCAGAAGCAGACTACATTGTCTTTTTTCAAATGTAACTTATTTGCATTAGATTTATCGTTTAGGAGAGCCAGGTGTCTTATACTAGATCAATGCTGTTCTACAACTTTGCAGTCAAATATTTTCATATATCATGAGATTAGAATGCTAACTTCAGACTTTGCAGCCTGGAGAAATCACAAGAGGTTTGTTGACTAACTTATGGTCAATGTTATGACTAAAGATGTTATGCATCAAAAGATAAGAAAGTGAGAAAAGATTTTGCAGCACTGTTTGTACTGTAAGGACAAAAAAAAATTCACACTAAAACATGATCAAGGCTCAAGCCATATTTACAAAGAAAATTACTATACAGATATTAAATATGAAAAGACAAATCGATCATTAAAACACCACTGCCTTTGAATAATTTTTTTCCCTCATTTTGAGCCATGAGCAAAAGGTAATTTTTTTTCACTCAGTTCACTCTTAAAAACAGAAGTTTTAGGAGCATAAATTCAAATACTTCCAACAATGTAAAATAACACAGAATACTTCCAAGGCAAATGTAAAAAACTGAATTCACATTACATGAATTTTTATTTATTAAATTAAGAGTACCGAAGAATGCAATACATGGCAAAACATTCTCCATTTATCCACACAATGCTGATTCAAACCCTCTTGTAAGGGAGATGGACCAAGCACTATATGATTCTCCTCAGCAGAGTGGTAAGAGATTCACACTGCAATGGAAATATAAAACAATAATTCTTGAAATGGATAACATCAACAGGCAAAATGAACACTGCTCTGAAATAACAAGTTGCATTAATTGAAGCAACTCAAAATAATCAATAATTATTTTGTATGATACCAACCTCATTAAAAGTCACTTATGTTTAAGATAAGGTGACCAGATTTTAACATTCGAAAAGTGGGACACCATTGACATGGAAGGGGGTTCTTGGTTAAAAATTTTGTACTTAAAAAATACCTGCCTTTGGTACCTAAATAAATTACAAACATAAAGTTATCTGATTAGCTTATTTATTGACATCATTTGTTTAACTATCACTAGCATGCAGTACCATGTGTATTGTATGAGAGACAGTTACAAAACTCAATATGCGAAGGTGTAACTTCGTGGACGACCAACAAATTCCTTACACCCAGACCCTTCTCCTCTCTAAAATTCCCCTACATTTCCAATTTTTGTATAAGATGTAATTCCTTTGCAATAATGTTCCAAATTATGCTAGATCACTAGCAGAACATGTCGCCATAAGAATAAAATCTGTGGAAGTGTCCACTCTTCATTTTACAGCTACAAAATGTTATTGTCGCTGCCAATGCCATTGTTCATTAAGTCTAAACAATGGTGGTCAGATTCTAGCAACTGATCAAGGCAAACTTTGATAAACAGTTCCTGATAATCTGTTCTCAACAATTATTTTTATTAATAAAGTTTAACATTATAAAATTTACAAAAATAATATAAAGCTCATATCCTGGTAAAATAGCTACATGGAAGCTGAAAACCGTTTATTCCCTTCCCATTCTCAAGCAGTTTCCTTGCTTGTTGTGCATTCTTTCTAAAAATCAGGACTTTCTTAAAACCCCACGGGATAAATTGTTAAAAATTGGGATGTCTGGTCACCTTAGTTTAAGATAGAAGCAAATTAGAAATTCTCAGAACAATATGAAACTCTCTTGCAAATAAACATTTTGTACTTTTGATTCAAAGCATAAAACACTGACAAATTATTTTCTATAAATAAAGAATGTAGTAATAAATTCAATATTTAACTGTGTTCGTAGTAAATAATTTGCATAACGTTGAATAGAAAAGGGATTTTTTGCATTACATTACAATAAAACAGAGTGAATTTGATACAAAAGGATCAAGATTTGGCCTTAATCTATTCAGGACCAGCTAAAGGTGAAAAGGAAAAAAGTTTCCCCCGACCAAAACACTTCAAAAGTATATGTACGCACAGTAACGAGTTATTCTTCCTGTTAAGCTTGTTTTCCTGATCATTTAAAAATTTACATTAAATAATAATTGCAATTAAATACACTGAAATAAATTAGTACAGTATACTAAAATATAATAAATATAAAAATGTAAATAGTAAAATATTAAAAAAATGTTACTAAAAAAGGAATAAAAATATAATACATATAAAATATTATAAATAAAATAAAACATAATATAAATAATGAAAAATATAAAAATAAAATAAAACATAATATAAATAATGAAAAATATAAAAATAAATTGAGACATTATTTAAAAATGTAATATAAAACTTAAATAAATCGCATTGCTTAACTTAAATAAATTGCGAAACTTAAATCACTTTGAAATCACATTGCTGTGATCATAGGCCTCAAGACTCAGAAAAGCTTGTCATATAAGATACCAAGGGCCAAGAAAAGAGATTTGCATGATCAGGTACATTTTATCACACATTGTTTGATATAATAGTCTTTCCTTCTCCATTGCAAAATAACTTTTTCTCCTTTACATAAAACAAAAATGCCAATAAATAAAACACCTCAACTTCTTTTTATATGATACATATGTTCCTAAAAATTATATGTAAAAAGAGCAACTTAACAGGGAAAGTGAAGATTGGATCTAAATCCAAAATTTAAGTAAAATAATGAGAGAAAAAAATTTAAAATCATTAGAGCAATTATTTACATTTTATGAGGAACACACACGCATATATGAATTTGAAAAACTTTGTTCAAAAGATTCAATTAGTTATTTGCAAGAGATGTGTTATTTGCAATCACTAGCATAAAATGGAAAGTAATCATTTTCATGAAATTACAATATTATGGTACATCCGACAACATATATTCTGCTTTGGTACTCTAGTTGTTTTAAATAATATTTGTATAAAATGATATCATGTAAAGACTAAGTAAAAGTGAATTTCTAAACTAGAATATGCTTCAGTTAATAAAGAATTATATACACTACACCAGGAAGAGTGGTCAGAAAATTAAACAAATTTCAGGGTAGATGCCCGTCACCAAATTATGCGAATGATAAGATATGTGCAGCTCTCCAGCACACGTTGAAGGAAATACAAGGGTAGGAACCAGCAGAATATTCAATTTTCAAGGCAATATTTCTGTTAAGGAAATCATCATAGAAAATTTGTTCTTGACTCAGAGGACGAGTGTAACAGCAGAGAATGCCAGCACATTGTCAACTAAGGCAGTTCCAACAGACTGATTTTACGAGGGGCATGATGATTTGACTGAGAAGGGCAGGTTGGTCCATATGGAAAATCTCAGCTGACACACACATGGATGTGTCCACAGTGCACTGGCTGTGGTGAAGATAGTCGGAACAAAGAAATATTACAAGTTTGAAGGGGGGTGCAACCAGAGTGACGTCGGCACAAAAGAATCGACGGATCAGCTGATAAGCGGTGACGGTCAAGGAAGCCATTTTTACCACCATTCTGCAGCCTGTTCAAGACACCTTGGATGTTCCCATATCAACCAGAACCATTTACCGTCGACTGGTTGCTAGTGAACTGCACTCTTGATGTCTGTTAAGAAGACTGTCATTGACCCCACAGCATAGATGTCAATGTCTGCAATGGTGCTAGGCTTGAGCAATGTGGATGACAGAATGGCACAGGGTCGTGTTCTCAGATGAGACATGCTTTTGTTTCTCCAATAACAGTCAATGAGTATGAATGTGCATTGGCATGGAGATAGGTCCAATCCAGCAGCAATTATAGAACATCCCATTGTACGACAATACAGTATCAAGTTTTAGGGCACAATTGCATGCAATTCCAGGTCCCCTCTAGTTCGTATTCAGGGCACTATGACAGCCCAACAATACATGGAAGATGTGATGTGGCCAGTAACACTCCTCCACCTTGATCAGCAAGATAACGTCCAACCGCGAACTGCTCCTATCTGCCAACATGCTCTACTAGATGTACAGATACTTCATTGGCCAGTATTCTCTTCTGATCTCTCATCAATTGAATACATTTAGGATGCGATTGGAAGCCATTTGCAGACCATGTCACGTTCAGAAGAAAAACTGTGGATAATGGTTGACAGGGAATGGAGAGACATTCCTCAGAATGCCATCTGTATTCTCTACACAGACATATTGCTTCATATATTGCCGTTCACAGTGGTCCTACAACCTATTGAACTCGCAATGTTCTTGCACTGTGTTGTGCATCACTTTGAAATAAAGATCACTTATTGTTTGTTGTCATCTCTCTGTTTGCCAAGTTTCATCACTTTCTGGCCACTCCTTCTTGGCATTGTATTTTCAATGTTGGGTAGTGTAAATATAATCTATTTTGTGATACAATATTGCTATCTTTAAAACAGATATTTCACAGACCACAGATTTTATGAGCTAAAATGGTGGCCAGAGGGATATATTTTATTAAAAAAATTCTTTCTGCTTTCATTTTTATTGAACTTTTGTTTCAAAAAAAGATGTTTTAACAAAGCATACTCTTAAAACTATCCTGTAATGAAGTAATGAGTGTGATTTTTTTTTTTTTTTTTTTTGCATAATAGCTCACTATTGCAGAGTCAACATTCATTTAGCAGTTCCAAAGCTGTTTACCATTGAAAGAACTAAAAATAATTACTGTATTTTCCATTTGTCACCAGATGTTGAAATGGCTGTATGAGATCTTGTCCTATCTCTGGGGAAAACAGAATTAGATACCAAATTAAAGGAAGAAGTAATCACAAGATAAGGATAAACAAGCCCAAGAAATGTGGCCAATTCACTCCTTTTAGAGCTATTTTTACAATTTCCACCATCAGTGCATGCTTACTAGCATTCAACCACTAACAACTCAAAAGACTGTAGAGGTGACCAATAACATTTTAGAGATAACCCTTGTTTAGATATGTGCCATTTCAAATCCTCTTAGTTCTAGATTTAATTTTTCTAAAAAAATCAAAACTTCTCGGAGAACTTGGACTTTTACAACAAGTAAAAGAATTGCAACAATTCAAAAGCTATCTTTGAAATTCCTATTCTCCTCCACAAAGAAAGAACTTTATTAGGTTGATATCATATTAAATTTTAGCTGGAATCATCAAAAATTTACATTCAAAGCAAAGCAGAGTAATCAGGCCAACTTTTTTTTCGGGAAAACATTTGTTGGCAGGATAGATATGACGTACCCCTTGCTTTCATCTTTTCATTTTGATCAGTACTAATATTTCTTTTCTTGATGATACTGGTAACCATTAGATAATTCCTGTTAATAAAATTCAAAAACAATCTACTCCAGTGTAAATCTACATAGCAGCAAATGGTACACCAATTAAAAGTAAAGATGAAAATAAATTTCATTAAACCAATGTTTGAGAAGGAACTTTATTTATACATTTTTTATATGCAATGTTTCTAATACTTTTGTATTAGTGCTTATTCTGTATTCTTTTACAGAACTAAAGTTAAAATACTGAATAATTTCTCGACCACACAATAAAGAAATATTTGACTTGACCACACAAGATAAAACTAGGGAAGGACAGAGGTTTATTTCAGCATTGAAAATTTCTTTACAGTTTTCCGTTTGAAAAATTATTCACCTTAGCCACAATAGGAATGTAATTTTTCTGCCTAATCGTTTTCTTTCCAACCTGCTCTCTTCTGCATAAACATATATTCTGACAAAGCACCTACAGAAGCACAAGCAGTGCCTCTTATGTTAGATGCCTTTTTAAAAATTTTGTGCATTGTTAAGTGTTTTCACTAGTTAAATGTCCAAAAATAGTTCTTTTATAGAATAGTTTGTTATTTAAGATGAAAAAATAAAGTTGCTTTTTCCTTGAATTGCTCTTTGTTTTTCTTTTTGGAAGAAATAAAACAAGATGATAAAATTATATAAAAGTCTAGCATTGTTGAAAGAAACAAGTCAAAATTTGCCACTTTAACGCAGAAATGTGTATCATAGTTAAAGTGGGAAAGTATCATTTTATTTTTAAAACATTAGAAAATGCTTATAATTGAAATGTTTACACATTAAGATTATTTTTAAGAAACACTAAATAACAGTTTAATCATTCATTCACATTTCTTGTCCAGATGATAACAATCATTACTATATTAGAATCAACTTATAATCTTATGATAAACAGCACTATTTATTTTTTAAAAAAGTTATAAAGAAATAGTAAGATTACTTTTTACTTGTTATATAATTAAATTGATGTAGGAAATGATATAAAACATATACAAGAATTTGAAGGTAAAACACAAGATATTAACAGGAAGATACGGAATTTCGAAGTATAAGGAATTTCGCATACTTCGTGTTTCGTTCATAGTAACTAATCGCATCCAACGATTACGACTTGTAGCCTTATGTTTGTGATTTAACCCATTAGGACTATCTTTGCGTTTTGCTAATAAGTTAGAAATAAACTCGGACTACTTTTCCTTTTTCACATAAAAAATTGCTCCAACATTAATGTTATGCAGTTAACTCTGTCTCAATAACTTTTTCTAGTATTAAATGTTTTTCTATTATAACTCATCTCTTACATGAATTTACATTACGTATTAAAGGAGGGGGGAAAGTATTACGAAAAATTTTAAGAATTTAAATATACAGTTAAATAAATGGATATATGTGTAACAATATAATACATATCAATAGAAAAATTAGGACTTTTCATTTTAAAAATGAGTTCCGAAATTATGGTTCATACTCTTTAAATATTAACCTAAAAAAGCCATGATAATATTAACAGATCAACAAAAAAATTCCAGATAACCATGAGATTATAAAATAATCTTCCTTTAAGAATAATGTATATTTTAAAAAACACATATAAAACTTACCCAAAAGATTAAAAAAAGGCTTCGATTTTTAACACAACGCAAACAATCAAAATATTACAACATGTTTAGATGCCAGATTTGTGTGCAGTTTGAAAATAGTTCTGAAAAAGGTCGTTTTATAGAATACGGATTATTCCCTGTTCGAATTTGTGGACATTCAACAGAACAAACTTCAAAAATATTTTTCGTCACGTGAATTTACAACCCTTTTTACGAAATTCAAGAAATGAACATGACATTTTCTCTACATTGGATGTCTAAATTTTCGACTTCAAGAAAAGCGAAGTTTGAAACGACATATTTTTTGTAATACAAATTAATCAAAAAAATACCGCATGGGCTCCACAAATTCATCTGAAATTGTCTACGTTGCATTATTGTTTCGACATCGGATTTCGATACTTCGGTGAAAATTGTCTTTCCCATTCTATTTAGCAGTAATTCTGCCATATAGCTACGAGCCTACAAGCTTAAGGGCTCCAGTTAATCCCTCAGCCTGTGTCTCTTCGAGGAGGATGAGGCAATCCTCACACAAGATTAAAGAAGAAAAAAAAAAACAATCAAAGTTATCAAAAAATTACAATCTTATTTTAAAGAAATTCAAAAATGGTTAACCCTTTGGCAGATTGCAGTAAACATTAACAAAACAAAAGCTAGTATTTTTAATAAAGGACCCACTGACATTTAATAAAAATTCTTCAAATCAAATACCTTTGGGGCTCTGAGGTTAAATACATCGTGTTATCGTGGATTCCAAATTAATTTTCAAACAACACATACAATTCATCATTGATAAAAGCTGGACAAAAATCCATAACTGCATCCCAATAATAGGAAAACTTTCTGTACTCACCCTTTTTAACAAAATTCAGCTCTACAAACAAGTAATCAGACCAAAACTCCAATACGCTTCTCCTGTGTGGGGTTAAGGGGCTCCAACCCATGTTAAAAAAAATCATAATCCTACAAAACTAGCAACAAAGAATAATAACTAACTCTCCTCAGTATATCAGAAATTCTGTCGTGAACAAGGATTTTAAAATCCTTCAAATAAATAGCCACATCAACTATCTACCCCCAGACGGTTCTTTTTTAAACTTTTACATTATACTAACCGACTAATAAGAGCCCAGATTTTTTTTTTTTTTTTTTTTTGTTTTTTTTTTTTTTTTTTTTTTTTTTTTTTTGCATATAATGACGTAACCCACCCTTTACCATATTAAACTTGCAATAATTATCTGCGCCACATTCCCCCATAACCATAACAATCCAACTGAAACACTTTAGATCTATCCTAATTCAACTGTAAGCAAACCCCTCAACTAAACAAATGCTCCCCTTTACCTCCCATCTCTATTTACTTTTAATTTTAAAGAGTTATTCTTCCCCCTCTTGACAAACTGAGGTTACGCTAAAGACCAAGTAATAAAACAAAATAGACATCGATGCAAACTTCCTACTCGTTTTTTTTTCCTTCTTCAAACACCTCCTCATCATAAAAAAAACTTTATGATCTAAAAAAATAATATAATTCTAAAATTAAATTACAATTAGCAAAAAAAATTAAATAACAAATTATATGATTTTAAGCACTTTCAGTTATATATAAATATTTTTCACGAATGAGATGAAATGTTTGTTTTTGCATTAACCAAACATTCGGAATACATGGCCGATATAAGATTTTATTTATTCTTGCAGATTTCAGTCGAGCTTCGGCCTTGATGGTCGAAGCGAAACTACCATAAAAATCTCAGATGATCATCAAAGGAGAGTAAGAGCAAGAGAAGAGAGAATAAGAGAGAGAATTTCGTTGTGTTTTTGGTATTATAGCAGGGATCTTTCTATAAGAGATGTCAGAGAACATGTGATACAGGATTAGGGATTCTAGAGAATGTCAACATAAACAAGGAGTCTAGTAGGGATTATTTTGGCAGATTTACGATTGTGGGAAAAAGAGATTAAACAAATTTTATAAGCTCGTGATCTAATAAATAAAAGGATAGTTTGGAACTGCATTCAGGAAATAAGAATGAACTTTTTACTTTTGAGTTAGGAGAAATAGGATAGAATAGAAAACAATAAATTGTTATTAAGAAAAATTATTAAATTAAAGTTAAATCATTACACACACACACACACATATATATATATATATATATATAACAGGTCAATTGAAAAGTCCCCGGCCTACCATAGTAAAACACATTTTTATGGCAAAATTAGTTTTTTTACTCAACAGAATTCCCTTCAAGAGTGATACACTGATTATAGCGACCCTCCAACTTTTCGATACCATTTTTGTAGTACGATTTGTCCTTTGCTTCAAAATAGGCCTCAGTTTCGGCGATCACCTCTTCATTCGACGAAAATTTCTTCCCAGCGAGCATTCTTTTGAGATCTGAGAACAGGAAATAGTCGCTGGGGGCCAGATCTGGAGAATACAGTAGATGAGGAAGCAATTCGAAGCCCAATTTATGGATTTTTGCCATCGTTTTCACTGACTTGTGACACGGTGCATAGTCTTGGTGAAGCGGCACTTTCTTTTTCTTCAAATGCGGCGGCCGTTTTTCGGCGATTTCGTCCATCAAACGGTCCAATAACGCTATGTAATAGTCGCTGTTGATGGTCCCTTTTTCAAGGTAGTCAATGAAAATTATTCCATACGCATCCCAAAATACAGACGCCATAACCTTGACAGTCGACTGTTGCATTTTCCCACGCTTTGGAGAGGGTTCATCGTATGCAGTCCACTCGGATGACTGTCGATTGGACTTCGGAGTGAAATGATGGAGCCATGTTTCATCCATTGTCACATATCGACGCAAAAACTCGGGTTTATTACGCTTGATCATCTTCAAACAGTGCTCCGAATCATCAACTCGTCGTTGTTTTTGATCAAAAGTGAGCTCGCGCGGCACCCACTTTGCACAGAGCTTTCTCCTACCCAAATATTCGTGAATGATATGATGTACACGTTCAGTTGATATCTTAAGAGTGTCTGCTATTTCATTCAATTTCAATTTACGGTCATTCAAAATCACTTTGTGAATTTTTTTAATGTTTTTGTCGGTACAACCTCTTTTGGGCGTCCACTGCGTTCACCGTCTTCGGTGCTCATTTCACCTCGTCTAAACTTAGCATACCAATCCTTGATGGCTGATTTTCCTGGGGCAGTGTCCGGAAACTCGGCATCAAGCCAAGTTTTTGCTTCAACTGTATTTTTTCCCTTCAAAAAGCAATATTTTATCAACACGCGAAGTTCCATTTTATCCATTTTTTTCACAATAACAAAAGTTGCTTCACTCAAAATGCTATAATTCACAAATTAATGATCCGTCAGCTGTCAAATTTATACACGCATCCTTTGAGGGTTAGGGCTAACTAAAAAACATATGGATTTAATTTTAGTAGCGCCATCTATGTGTCAGGCCGGGGACCTTTCAATTGACCTGTTATATATATATATATATATATACTACCTCCTACAATAAAGTTCAGTTAATAGTCCTGTAACATTAACGTAGATGAAATATTAACGAAAGTTACCTTACTGTCCTTCGAAATAGTCACCTCCCATAACTATGCATCCCTGAGATCTGCTATACGTGTCCTGGAAACTTTGCAAGAAGTCTTCTTTTGATATGGGGTTCAAAAGACTCGTCACGTTTCGCTGAATGTCAGAAATATCATCAAATCTCTTTCCTTTCAAAGCGAGTTTGAGTCGTGGGAATAGGAAAAAGTCTAGAGGATTGAGATCTGGAGAGTATGGTGGATGTTCAACTTGCACCACCCCCTCTTTTGCCAGGAATTGTTTGACGATATTGGCTGCGTGAGAGCTAGCATTGTCATGAACAAAAAACCATGAACCTTGTTATGCGCACTGGGGTTGTACCCTGACTAGACGTTTCATGAAACGGGTCAAAATTTCAATGTACCTTGCAGCATTCATCGTCCTTCCCTCAGGTAGAAATTCATTGTAGATAATGCCTTGATTATCAAAAAAGACGCCATTGCATGCTTTGCCGTTTCGTTTCAGGGTCGCACCTAAGACATGAGGACTCATCTTTAGTGACAATACAGAAATTTGATGTCGCATCCACCGACAAAATCCTGTGAAGCCTCTAAACGTGCCTGCTTTTGATCGTCAGTCATATTATGTGACACAAAACGACAACACGTTTTTCTCATCCCTAAATTTTGGGTAACGATTTGTCATACCGATTCACGGTTAAAATACAGTTCATCAGTCATCATGTGCAAAGTTAATCGACGATCTTTCGTGAGTAATTTACTCATAATCTCAATGTTTTCGTCACTGACGGAAGTCGGCGGTCTTGCGCTACGGGGGTTGTCAGAAACACTTTCCCGGCCTTCTCGAAAACGGGCGAACCACTCGTACACACACTTCACGGACAGTGCTTGATCTTCATGAACACGTACCAGCATCACATGAGTTTCTTTTCGTGTCTTGCCAAACTTAAATCAAAATTTTAAATTGATCTTTTGTTCATTCATTTTCCTATTCTCAGTTAAGAACCAACGCACTAAACAAGCACTTAGTAAAACATGTCTTACACGGAACACAAACGACGCTCTACAGAACAACGGTGGGGGCAGATGGTCAAAACTTGCAGCTACACAGGTGCAGCGTTTTGTTTCGCCAGTGTTGCCAGATAGGTCGTTCTGACTTCATTCACTGAACTTTATTGTCAGAGGTTGTACATATATATACTGCTGGCCATTAAAAATGCAACACCATGAAGGAAAGCAAATACAAAAAGATACATATTGTGCGTAAACGGTATGGCATGAAGACTAAAAGATTAAATTTTTAAGGGAAGGAAAACAAAATTTAAAAAGGAAAGCAATCAGTTTAGGTTTTCTTTTTTACTGGGGTGCGAAATTAGTAGAAACCACTACCACTCGTAGCAGCTAAAACAGTTCTTTCCCGATAAGGCATAGAGTCGAACAAGGCTTAGATGACAAAAAAGGGCAGAAAATTCCATGCCGCTTTAAGTCTTCATCGACCATATTAGGTGGAAAGGGGTGTCGAGCCAGTCTCTCAGCAACACATGACCAGATGCTTTCAATGGAGGACATATAAAGAGACGGTGCAGGATAGGGACGCAATCAAATATCCTTTATATCGAGGAAGGCCATAATAGAACATGCAACATTTAGTCTTATATTATTTTCTTGAAAGATGGTGTTCGGCAGGCCTCGAAGATGGGGTTCAACCCTTTTACGTAAGATGTCAGAAATGTACCAATATGCATTCAAATTACCAACGGTACTAACTAGAGATGTATGTGTCATGTACCCGGTGACTGCCCAAACCCTCACAACAGGTGCAAGACCCCTATACCAATATCGAAAGTAAGCAGGGGACGAGCGGTTTTCTCGGAGCCTCCAGACACGTATACGGTCATCAGAATACTGCTCGCAGAACCGAACTGGGCTGAAAGACGACAATGTATCCAGCTTTATCGCTTGGAGCACCAGAGTCGTCGTTTTTTTCTATCTTGTATTTCAAAGGGAAGCCAAAGTAATAGTCACCGTGTTGACAGTCCATGCTGCTGCAAACATCGTCGCACGACACGAGTGGATACTGAGCAAGCTGCAAACACGCCCCATTTCCTGTCTAATGGTCCGTGATGTGGTTGCATGGTTTTTCAAGGCCGACCTCACGATATGTCTGTTCTCCCGGTCGTTAGTCGTGGGAGGACTGGGAGATCATGCATGCCCTTCAGTAAGACCCTCAGTTACGCATTGATTCCATATTCGCAGGACAGTGGTTGGATTTCAACCAGTGCGATGACCGATACCATGGAATGATAATCCACACTCTCGATAGGCATCGATCCGGTCTCTGACGAATTCCGACACTTGCTAGTAAGCATTTCTTTTTATTCAAGGTTTAACATGATATTCTGAGCAAACCCCGACCCTACAAAACGCTTTCCGAATGAAAAATCCACTACATAACTTATCTTTTACGCAGTACTTCTGATGTCGTTTCTCTCTCCTGGGTTGTCTATATGCGCTGAAATACTATTCATTTGCATATCCCAACCTCTTCTTCCTTTCATGCGATTTTGATTTTCGTCACATCATTCAGTCGTGATTTTGCTATTTTAATGACCATGACCAGCAAGCAGTACGTACGTAGATAGATAAATAGATAGATAGATAGATAGATAGATAGATAGATAGATAGATAGATATATGTGTGTGTGTGTGTAGAATGGAGTGGGAGACTACATCCCGAATCTACAATGGTTTGCTCTTACACAAAGGGCTGGTTTGTTTGGGGGAGTAATTACATTACCTGATTCTATGATGACTTCGTACCAATTTAATGATGAGGCTTGGAGTTGTTTTACTTCGTTTATTAGAAGAAGAGATGAAGGAAAACTATTTACAAAAGCTGCTATGTACAAATTGACATATTTCTAATAACTAGTTCATCTGAGAAAGATAGATGGCAGCCCAATTTTACCCATATCGGCGATGAGCGTTGGAACCCGAGATGGCGTTCGGAGTTCACCTTCGAAGAGGGAAGAGCGGCGAAGAAGAGAAGCTGAAATAGGGGGAAAGAAAGAGAGAATGAAACGTCGCTTAGTTTTATTGAGAAATAGAGTGCGCTGCGTGAGCTATTACTTGAAGCTGATTCGCGGTGCCATCTATCGAGTAACTGAGAAACTGTTTCTACAGTACATTTGAAAATGCAACTAATACTTTGATAATTAACTGGAAAATTCTATATATATATATATATATATATATATATCCTATTTCATGTCAAATCAAAGCATATGCGATATTAATACACACCTTTAATATGATAGGTTAACTTTAAAAATAAGTTTAACGATTATTATAAACAAAATCAGATTTAGCAAAGTGTCTACAGGGTTGGCGCTCGTGGTGAATCATTTGATTATTGTAGTTAATCCGTCAATCTATAAATGTACAGGTTACCAGAAACTTCGTAGCAATGTTGCATGAAGAGAGAAAAGAATAGCAATGGACGAGTAAACAGAATGCAAAAATGCGAATAAGAAACTGAACAGATGCAATAAACGTCTGGATTCTGTACGAAAATGGTAATCAGCTAACGTATCTTTTAGATGATTTGGCTGCGTTTGAATTTTTTAGTAGAATAAAAAATGATTCTTTCAATGTCATTTTTAAAGTGATGATTTAAATTACTTGGCTATTTTCAAGTAATTCTTCCTCATCAAGTTTATTTAGAATTTGAGATTTTTGTCTTTTGTTTAATGAGACGGAGGAACCATTTTTGTTTTAATCATACTTCTAAATCATTCTTTTAATCATTTCAAGGATTTCGATTGAAAGTCGGAATAAGAAGTAGAAGACGTTAATATTCTCCTTGCAAGATGTGGCAATTGTATTTTTTATATAGAACAAACCAGAGAAGTAAGACTGTTTATTTACTTTAGTTTTGTCAAGAACTTTGGAAAGAAAACTGTTTTGTATTTGTCTCTCTCACCTTATTTAATAGCTGGGTTATTCACAATTTCATGAGCAATCCAAATATTAACCACAGTATCCTAATGATGGACACAGTAAATCAAAAAATTTATAGACCCACAAAGAGTGGTAAGGAGCTTGTACTAAGTTCACGCCAGTCTAAAATTACGGAACTAAATATTTTAATGAAAAACTATCAAAAGGTTTCTCCCATTCCGAAAGCTAATCCAAAGCTTCTTTATGAAGAAATTAAATTGAAAATCTCTAGAAATGAAAGCATATGTAACAAGTAATTCACTCGTGGTAAGAAAAAATCACTTTTGAACCTCGGACCCATGTGCGTGGCATGGACCTTATCAATAGATCACATACACAACATTCCTATTAGAGCTAACATTACATGAAGGGAATCACAACCCATTATCCAATTTTTGACATTACAGTGTCTATTCTTATGTCAGAGCTTCAAGCGACAAAACGCCTTTGAAACTCTTGAAATGAGACATTTCGTTGAGGCCTGATCTCTAGACAAAAATTCTCTCCAATATTGATAAAAGTACTGGGAACTAAGTTATTAGAAAATGCCAAACTTTGGTTTGTGAACCATCGTATTCAAAGATTCATTTACAGATCTCAACATTACACGAATTGTTATATTTTTTTTTTTTACATTCTACCAGATCTTGTCAGAAATCTGCCGATTTGCATAAATTGTGACGTGATTCATTCCGGGCAGTGCACATCTGGCTTAAGCTTCATCAACTGCAAAGGAGATTCCCCGACCATTTGTACATAATGTCCACATTATTATTTCTAGTGAGAGGAACAAATTAGTAAAATTACACACAAAAATATTAAACATTTAAATTAATATTCCACTTTTATACGTTTTACTTATAAACGATTACAAAAATTAAAAATAAAAGGAAAATTTTCAGAATTTTTTTTTTCTTACTCACACTTAAATTTGATCAACTACAAATTGGTCGATTAGAAAATATAGTATTTGATTAGAAAATCATCTTCAGGTAATTAATCTTACATTATAAGCCTTAAAATATCTGTAATATACACGTAATATCTTACATTACATGTTAAGTACATGTAATATCTTACATTATAAGACTTAAACATATTATAATCAAAAATATTCTTTGAAAGAATTATAAACGCAAAAGCCAAATTTTTATGTATAATTATGTACATAATACATAACACCAACTGCTCCACGTGATCAAATACATCAAAAAAGGATTTGTTAAAAAAAAAAAAAAACTTATCGACCAGGACAATCAATAGGCGTTTGACCATTTTTGGTACTTTGGCCTTATCTATAAACTAACTGAATATATAACACCCTCTTCACATTAATCATCCTAGGTAATTTCACTGTCAGGATTAATAATTCCCTCAGAAAACAGAAATATCCTTGCAGGAATATCACAAGGAAGCTTAATCTCTCCAACTTTATTCAGCTTGTTCTTGAATGACCTCCCAAAGAAATACATCATCTGTACGCATGTTATCGTAAAATCTCTATAATGGAGTTTTATAAATTTTACCAGCTTAAAGAAAAATAACCCTCGCAGCAAAGTCTTTCGTTATTTAATTCATTATTGATAAAAAAGCTCATACGTGTGTAAACAACTATTTTCCAAGAATGAAGAAATCTTAAGAATAAAATTAAAACCAGAATAACGGATTAATACCTTTTAAGCTCCCTAAAAAATACAACCATTCATTCCAACTTGATATTTCTGTCAATTATTACATAATTTTATGATTTCTAGCCACCTTTTTTTCTTAATTTATAACAAAATGCCATACATACAGTGTCAAATAAGATGTATAAAATAATATCAATCTAATTCCATGTTGCAGTCAATGTAATACAAAAATCTTAATTTATTAGGTTTAAATTACTTAAACAGGTTAACTAATCGCATTTGTTTATTTACTTTTTTATTGTTGTTGAGCTACGGATAGAGTGTCCGATAGTTAGATTTATTTTGTGCGGCCCTAAGAAACTCGTCTTCTTCCAATGCGGCTCAGGGAAGCCAAAATGCGGAACACTCTTGCTTTAATTCGGAAGAGCAAAGAACAAGTTTCTGGGGGACCGAAGACTCGTGTATTCTCTCTCTCTCTCTCTTTTAAATGAACTCGTTCGAAAATGCAGGTTGTTTTGATCTCCAGCCATACACATAGTATTTAACGTTAACAGGTACCGCAATTAAAAATAAAATATATTTATATATTATTTTGTGCGTTTGAGCTAGAATGTATTGCATTGCACATTTAAGTATTAAAAGCGGTATTACATTCTTTAAATTTTTTTTCAATAAAAATATTAAATTTTTTTACCTAAATCTCACAATACACTTTATAATATAAAAACGATTTCAAATTATTTTTTATCAGCATTTGCTTCAATTTATTTACTTCAATTTATTTAATTTATGTGTAAATATATTTAAAAAATGTTCGTATTGAAAAATTACCATAAATACTTTATTTTCACTAACACTGATAAAATTAGAAAATAGTGTTACGTTTAGTATTAATTTAATTCAAAACGTGATTTATTATTATTTTTTTTTTTTTTGAAATTTAACAGATTTGAACTTTCTTTCAATTTGTAAAGTAATCACATGCATTTATTACATGGTATTAAATTAATTCGAATACCTCTGAAGCTTTGGTAAGAGGAAATCAAAGAATAAGGGAATCTCTCTCAAAGAACAGGGAAAAGAACAGCTCTTTAAAAAGAAACCAAAATAAGTGAGAACCACCCACAAACTATCACTCACACAGTTCATCCAAAAGAATAGAAATTTCCATCCTTATATAGCAGTGTACTGAAACCGTATTCCTTATTGTGGCGGCTGCCTACGTCACCTTTTGACGTCACCTTTTTGACTGCGGAGCTGCAAGATGACTTGTACGCAAGATGATTTTTCTGGAGGTATAATGCATCATTATTTGACTGCTTTTGATATTACCTTTACCTTAACTAACAATTTGTAAGAATAATTGGTTGGAAGGTACGGAAGGATTGGAAGGAAGGATCGACATCTCTAAAACAATTTACTTTATTGACAGCTCAGCTACAAATCTACAGAACAATTGAACTAGAAATCTAGCCTATCTTTCTCCCCTCAATCCCCCCTATTCCCTCTTGAAAGCTTACACTATATATACACATATCAGTCTTAATTTGCATGTTTCCGTTCTCTTCGGAGAAAGCTCCCCAATACAAATAACTGTTGAGGGGTAAAAATTCCCCAAGAGGACAATTAGTGACAAGGTCGCTGATAGACCCGTCTCAAATTGACCTCTTTTTTATATTGTTATGTTGCTATAGCTTCCTCCCATAGTAATACAGCTCTGTATCAATGCAATACACCAAATATTTCCCCGGTTACCATATATTTTGTGTTTTTGACTTTAATTTTTGTATATTGATTATATTTAATGTATAACAAGTCCTTTTAATTCAGATGATTAGTTTCTTAGTTTTTTATGGCAAATATAGTTTATATACAGCTGTAACATCTGTAACATATCGACATTTCTGGTTCTTATCACTTGAGTCGGACTTCATCTTACGTCTGTTGGTCGATCTGGCGACGATGACATTAATGTCATGGTCTGGCGTTTCTCTCCACATGCCATTTTTATCTTGTGAAACTCTTAAATAGCTGAATGTTTTTTTGCATCTAGATAATCCGAGCTACATGTGTTCTCCAATATATCAACATTTCTAGATAGTTTAGGTTTTTTTTTTATTTAGACTTAGATAAGACGAGAGATATTAGCCTACGAGAAGTCAATCAAAGTCGATCCAGCAGTCCCTGTTTAGTTTCCACTCGAAACGGTTGTCACTATACCTCCAGTCACCAAACTTCTGTTAGCTGTACATAAAAAAAATTAAACACTATTAACTTAAAGACAATATGTTTTTCTTGTTCTATATAATATCTTAAATTATCTTTCAAAAAGGTATAATAGTTTTTGACTCGGAGGAATTCTCTGAGAAATTAAATAGTTATGCAGGCTTAAAATTTTAACGATAGCTTAAATTTTACAAAGCGGTTGAAAAAGGAACAGGCGTAGAACTTAATACATATATATATATATGGGCAGAGTATATATATATATATATATATATATATATATATATATATATATATGATATCATATAGAGTGTGTGTGTGTGTGTGTGTGTGTGTGTGTGTGTGATGTGATGTGTGTGGCTCGTAGTTCAACGATCATAGAGGAGCTGCCCTGCTACTGAAGGAGTCCGCTCTGAAGGAGAGTCGACGTAGTCATGGAAAGAGGAAGACGTCTCTATGATGACTGTGACGATTTTGATAGGAAGCTGAAGATTGTTCTTTTTCAATGTTTTAAATGTTATTGTGAATGTCTGTCAAGTATGTGAAACTTTTCTATTTAAGTGTGTAAAGTAAATGTCATTAAATGTCTGTGTGCTAATTCAAAGTTTGATTTTTATTAATTAATATAGGCCATCCCACAAATCAGAAGAGGGATAAGGATATGAGCACATGATAAGGATTGAGGAGCATAATTAGATGTAAACTCATAGAGATGCAAATTGATAGGGATGTTGGCGCATAATTGAATGTAAGCACATTAGGACTCGATTAGGATATAAAAATCGTGATAGTGTAGAACTCATGAATAAATTGTGAACATTGACTGAAAAAAAAAGTGTGGATAACTGTGTGCTGACCAAGGATAAGTTCAAGACTTTGAGGTGAGTCAGATTTATTCTTATTTGCTAATTTAAATATGAAGATTGACGATATTAATGTAGTAGGCGATGCACTGAAGAATCTCAAGAAAGAAAAAATTATGACTTTGCATAAGTTTATTTTTGATACTGATGGCGATGCTAAAAATACGGAAAGAATAAGAAATTTTACTGGTTTCGAATTTACAGTAAATGACTCTAATTTTAAGTCTAAATTAAAAACTATTAATGATACTTTTTCATTACATGAATTGATTAACATTTGTGATATTCTGAATATTGCATTCCAAGGAACAAAAACCGAAATAATCAAGAAAATATTAGTTCTATTAAATGATGTTAACTCGCTTTATCAATATATTCAAAATTCGAATCAATCAGAAAGCGAAATGGGAGTAGAAACAAAACAGAATCCATCAGTGCAGAGCCAGAACATTAATGAGTCAGCAGCTTATTCTGAAGAGCGGTGTTATGATTATGGCACCACGCGAAATCAAAACATCTCTGTAAGCTTTTCAGACATTGAAAGTGTTACTTCCTCTTTTAATGGTGAATTGCATGAAAACATTTCAGTTTGGTTCGAGCAGTTTGAGAGCGCTGCGAATATTTTTAATTTATCTGACCTACAAAAATTTATTTTCGCTAAACGATCGCTTGGTGGTAATGCCTTATTATTTGTGAGAAGCGAATTGAATATTACGTCATACCAGGAATTAAAACGTGTGTTGATAGATGAATTCGAGGTCACTACTAATTCAGCCCAATTGCATGAAATATTGAGTAGGCGTAAAATGAAAGAATCTGAATCTATACAAGAATATTATTTTATAATGAAAGATTTGGGTAATCCAGGGAGAATTGAAGATACCGCTTTAATGCAATATATTATACGAGGAATCAACGATAGAAATAAAAATAAATTAGTTTTGTATGGTTGCAAAGATTTGCGTGAATTTCGCGAAAAACTGAAGATTTACGAGGTTATAAAAAATGATTTTATGAGAGAAAAAAGTAAATATAATTTTGGTAAAGTAAAACAAAAACCAGATTATTTTGTGAATCATAAACGATCAATTAATTATGATCAGAATACTAAATTCTGTTTTAATTGTGGTGGTAAAGGACATTTATCTAAATTTTGTTCACATAAGAATAAAGGTTTAAAATGTTTCAGATGTCAAAACTTTGGGCATAAGGCGTCTGAATGTTCGGAATTAAATATGGAAACCCAACCCAACGATAACGTAGAATCTCTCAATATTGCGAAACAAACATATCTGTTCAAAACGGTTCGTTTCGGTAATTTAAATATTAACTCATTGATAGATACTGGAAGTCAAGCTACGTTAATTTCTAAAAAATATATTTGAAAAGTTAAATATTTGTGAACTGAATCAGTGTAATTCAATTTTATCGGGATTAGGAGATTGTAAAATAAAGCCCATAGGTATATTTACGGGAGAGATACTAATAGATAACTTTAAGTGTTCTACTGATATATGTGTCGTTGAGAATGGTGCTATACCGCATAATGCTATTATAGGACTTGATGTAATTTTGCAAGGTGAAGTTCTAATAAAAGAAAATGGATTTTCAATAAAAAAATAAGTCTCTGTGTGAAAAAAACAATATTATATCGGTTTTGCCAGTTAATGTTAATTGTGATGAAATTGAAGAAAATATAGGTTATAATATTTCAAAATCTAATAAAGATGAAGTGCGTCAATCTATATTAAATTATCAACCGAAGAAGAGTAAATCAACTAACATAGAATTAAATATTTTAACTAAAAATAATGAGCCAATATATCAACGACAGCGACATTTACCTTTTTCTGAAAATAAGATTGTTGATGCTCAAATAACTAAAGGGTTAAAACAGGGAGTTATAGAAGCTTGTTCTTCAATGAATACGAAGTTTACTGAAAAATCAAAAAAAGTTATTGAAGCTGAATTTCAAGCTAATTTTGAAAAACAGCGTAACAATCTAAGAAAAGATGCTAAAAAACAAAAGATTGAAAGACCAATAGCTAATTGTGTGCAATGCGTTCAAGTAAACCGTAAAAAAGGAAAGAAGAAAGAGGGAAGGAAAGAAAAAAGGAAGCTTCATCCAGTTCATAAGGATCATATACCTTTACATAAGTATCGCACAAATCACCTAGGACCATTAGAAAGTTCAACAAAAAATATAAATCATCATCGGATTACAACTAGTGCAGAATTCATAAGAAGATGGTGTGTAACTTAAACTATTCAATTATACTTCATTTACTTGATTGTGAATCTACCAATTATGACTTTTTCCCGATTATAACTATTTTCCCCCAAACATGACTGGATTTATCTATGTTTTTTGAAGACGTCGAAAGAAAAATAAAAGAGAGAGAAAAGTGAAAGCTAGACGAAGTGACAAAGCAAGACGATGATACTTCATAGACGATAGTGTTTTCCGAAGACGATGTTGTTCCAAGATTGATAAATGCTGTTCGAATTATCAACTTGTTACTGCTTTTGAATATTCTCTTTTCAGTTTTATTTTTAGGTTGAGAAGATCTTTTGTTTGAATCAAGAAGCTGAGGTCATCTTCTTCCAGGAGGGCCGAGTGTGGGTTTGTAGTAGAAACACCCGATCATAGAGGGAGCTGCCTCTGCTACTGAAGGGAGTCCGCTCTTGAAGGAGAGTCGACGGTAGTCATCGGAACGAGGAAGACGCCCTTGTTGATGACTCTAGACGATTTATGATTTAAGAAGCTGAAGATTGTTTTAATGTTTTTAAATGTTATTGTGAAATGTCTCGTCAAGTATGTGAAACTTTATGTTAAAGTGAAATGTCAATATTAAATGTCTGTGTGCTAATTCAAAGTTTGATTTTTATTAATTAATATAGGCCATCCCATATATATATATATATATATATATATATATAAATAAAGAATATCTAACTAAAAATTACAATATTGTTTACGCATTTTGTAATAAAAAAATATTATTTATATATTGATATATATAATTCCCTGTTTAGATTTTATAAAATTAGAATTTTGAACATTTTCTAAAATTAAACTGAATTAGAATTTAATCTAATTTTAAATAATCAGGAAAGAGCTCCTAATTTTAGAACCAGTCAATCTTATCTACTTATGCATGCTATAATATATCCATTAAGAATGTAAATTGAATGAATATTATTCGTATATAAAATTCCTAAGCCTAAAAATCTTGTTAAAAATAATTTTATATATATAACTGGCTTTATTTTTTTAAGAAAAAGCATTCCAAGTATGTAAATGTTCTTTTTTAGTAAAACTTTTCTAATAGTAACAGGATTTAAGTTTCATAGTAATATGAAATTAGAATATTGAAAGTGAAATTAATATGTAATGATCAATGATTGCTTTCACAATTTAAATTAAACCGTTATCTTTTGGTATAACTCATTTTAAAATAATTAATAATAATTATTTTTAAAATGTGTTTAACTACGTAAATTTCTTTTAAATTTAAGATCAGCTTACCGTTATAAATAATTTTTTAAATCTTTTCAAAGTACATTTGGAGAGAGAAAAATTAAAAAGGTTTAATGGCTGTATCACTAATCAAAAATTCAATATTGGTAAAAATATAACAAATAATCAAGAAAATATGTTTAAACAATGTGTGAAAAATATAAAAATATAAAACAAAAATATTTGATGAAGTTCCTGATATTTTTTAAGCTCATATAAGACCAATAAATAAATCAATACTTAACTATAAAGTTAAGAAAATAATTTTATCAGCACTAAAAAATATTAGCCTACTTAAGCTGTGATTAGATTTTGATATATGACTATCCCATGTTGTTTTGAAAAGACATTATAAGGATAAAAAACTAAAGAATAGCGAGTTTGATAAACTGGAATATCGTCACTTAAAGATATGCCTAATCATTTATCAAGTCAATAGCAACAATTTTTAAAAATACTCTAATTTTAAAAAAATTCGAGTCACTATAAAGTAAAATTATTAAAGCCTACATATAAGATCGCTTATTTACCGATCACTCAAACCAGATTCCTAAATAAATTTCACTAGATATTATAAATATTGAAGAGAATGATTATATCCTTTTTGTGAAAAATTAAGATAATAAAATTTTTTTCTATTTTAAATTTTATTTCTTAGCTTGAATAAAAGTTCAATGATTTTTTTTATTTGTCCATCATGTCAGAAAAATCATTGTTACACTTTATCTGAACAATGAAAAAGTGACTATAATTTTCATTTGGATTCAAATGCTGTCATGTGTATATAACTAATATATTAATTAAACAACTAATACATAGATAATGATGCTATACGGCCGTTCTATTTCCCAAGCAATCTCCTTTTCTGTATATAATTACTCTGATCTTTAATTTAATTTAAACTTTAAATAAAAAAAAATTAAGGAACAATAATTAATTTCGCAAATAAGACTAAATAATTGTTGTAAAGAAGTAAGGGACCACTTAATAGTCCTAGGTATTACACAGATTTTTTTTTCTGCCTTTGATATTTGCTGTATATTCATCCATCATATTGTATATATTTCCATCATTCAACAGTCACATTTTGTGGTCTTTCCAAAATTCATTTATGGGTAAAAAAAACAACCTCTGATCTATTATATATATATATATAAATCATTCTGCGACAAGGTTTAAGATGAATTTCGTCACATATAATAATGAGAACACAAAGTTTTTTTTATTGATGTAGCAATTATTAAGAACAACGTATATTACATTATACACACACACACACACACACATATATATATACTAGCTGATACCCGCCCGCTCCGCTGGGCAGACGATAATATTATATTTTGGAACCTATACGTAAAATATCAAGAAAATTTTCAATTTTTAAACGATAATTATAATCTGAATTTAAAATTTTAAGAACTCGATTGTCTGTAATAATGCTTATTCACGACTTTCAAATATATGAGAAAAGTATTTAATTGTTAATAGTTTATCAATGAAAATATAATTTAGTAAGTAAATCTGTTGTTGAACAGAATTCCGCATCATCCATGAGGTACTGTGTAGTGCGATGCGTTCCCATTATTCTACATGGCGGGACCATGTAAATATTGACAACATAAAAATAAAAATACATTTGTATATATATTTTATTATTTTTTAAACCTATTGAATCAATTTTTTTTTTGTGTATTACATTTCTATTATCTTTATTTTGTATGCAGGGCAATTTTTGAGAATGACAACTACATTTTTATTTTTTATTATATCAATTTATTTATCTTAATTATTACATTCATTATTATTTTATCTTATTCTAATTTTAGAAATAGTTAAATATAAAAAAAATATGAAATAATATGCCTACATTTCCAAAACTTCTCAGTAGACAACATTCTTCGCTCATTTTTCTGGTTGAAGGATGATTAGATTTTCACGTGAACTAATTCTTGAACATGCCATATAAAATTGACCATGTGAAAAGCAGTCACTTTGTAAATCTACACCAGCTAATTTTAAACTCTGCCCTTGTGCTTTATTGATAGTCATCGCAAAACAAACTCTAACTGGAAACTGCAAACGCTTAAATTCAAAATGTTAATCTGATGGAATTAGTGGTATTCTTGGAATGAATACTTTTTCACCCTCATACTTTCCTGTAAAAATAGTCGCTTCTATTACGTTTTTTCACTTTGAGTCTGGTGCTGTTACATAATTTAGGAGGATTAAAATTACGCAACAACATTATTGGTGTACCAATCTTTAGATAAAGAATATGAGGCGGTATGCCTGGTGGATGTAGCATTTAAACCGATCCCAGTTGTTAAACACGTGAGAAACAATAATATTTCTAATTTTATACGCCATCGATATGTCACCGAACACCAGCAAAGACAGAGAAGAAAATAAACATGCTCCATTGCCAAGAATTTTAAAAACTTTGAAAGGAGTAGGTATTCCATCTATCCAAATATATTCAACATTCATTATTAAGAACTATAACTGAAAAGTAAATATGAAATATCAATTTGTATTAACCTACAATGAAATACTTTTCAAGTTAAAAAATATAACCGAAATTAATTTTTTAAAATCAAATTATTTAAAAATTCAACAAAAAATACTAACAAAAAAATAAAATATAATAAAAGTTTTTAGCAAAAAGTCACCCATATTACGTTAATCTTATTGCAAAGGGATAACTCTTACGCTAGCAGCATATCTGGAACTGCAATTGAATAGACAGAATAGCTCTTAAAAAATCATAGCATTAAAATAATTATGTATTCTGAAAACGATAAAATATATAGCCATTTTAAAAAATCAAAAACGTTTATTTCCTTGAAACCAAAAACTAAAAATTGCCAAAATACAGAAACAAAACTTTTGCATAATATTTACATTAGGTTACAGTTAATGCATACATCAAAATTAATATTTTGACTGCTACTTATTTTTTTTTATCAATGACATGAATAACATACCGTTATTATTCATTTGTTAAAAGCCAACTTCAATAACTTAGTAAGATAGCGTTTAGATTTACAAATGTAATTTATCAATCATTATTAATAACAAAATACTTTTCTCATAAATTTGAAACATACGTCTAGTTTCCACAACAATATAAAAGTATCGTTTCCTGAGCAAAGTGGACGGAAATCAGCTGGGGTTACCATAGTATAGCTATTTAAAATTCACAATGCAAGGTCATTGAAATGCTTCGACTTGGCGGTGGAAGATATTTGGTGATAAATCTCTAAATGTAGGAATTTCGGGGCTCAACATTTACATTATATATGATAAACCTACAATGCATCCCATTCAGCGGATTGTCTTGGGTGCGCGCTACTCCGTAAGAAGTCGAAATTTTAGTATTTTCCAAAATCCCGCTCTTGCCAATCCACCATCAGAGCCTCAATATTAAATTATTTCCAATTCGCAAGCGCAAATCCCGCCAAGTAAACTTAATTGGTAGCAATGCACAGAATACATATAGGAAAAATATATTCCGTTTGGCGTCGGTCATGTCATTTTTGGCGATAAAGTCGCCAAAAATGGCATAATTTATGGATAAGAAAAGATTAACGAATAAAAATCACATTTCGGATAAGAATTCCGTAAAATCCGTTCTTAGTGAGCGTCTACATCGGAAAATGAGTAACTGTACCAAATTTCAAGTCAATCGGTTGTATAGTTTTAGAGATATCGTGATGAGTCAGTCAGTGGTATTTCGCTTATATATATATAGATATATATGTGTGTGTGTGTGTCTTTTTCTCCCAAAGTGGCACTATCTTATAAAATGTTCAAAAACCTACTAGTTTATACCTGAAATTACATTTCTCTTCAATGCATACTTTTGGAGGTTCTCTCAAATGCGAAATGCTTATGTTAATTTCATAAGCCAATTATTATATTACTAATATGTGGCCTTTTGATTTTAAAAAAATTCACATTAGGTAATATATCTCACATCAAATTCTTCATAACGCAAAATAAAGTTAAAAAACAGATACTGAAATTCACTCTCTCTCTTTCAATGTGATGATAACACAAAAAATACGGTCCATGGTACTTCATGAACAGATATTTGTAAAACTTAGTGGAAAATTAAATATTCATTTGAGAAATTTATAGTTAATAGCATACATTTTTAACCACTTAATTTCGAATTAACAAATGTTAACTCATTGTATCTATAGTTAATGAATGTTTATTCCCAAATTTAAAGGTGATGAAAGAACTAATTCATGTTACGGATCAACGAAGCAATTATGTAAGTATATCGAACTCACACATTTAAAAATTGTTCATATAAAATTTCATCTGTAAAGTCATGTGATTTTTGTTTTAAAAAATTTTCGATTTATGTTTAAAAAGCTGGGAAACTTTATGTTTTGTATAAAAAGCGCTGACACAAAATATAATGAGTAACAATTAAGTTCATTAATTAATATCACATGCTAGAAATTTGATAAAAATAATTCAATGATGATAAGTAAAGTTTTGATCTTAATATATAAATTATGAAAGTAAAATATAATAATTTTGGAAGCATAAAATATAACAATTTGTAAAGATAAAATATAATAATTTGTGTTACAAACTAACTCTAACTTACTGAACTAAATACCTTAATTTCTTCTACTTTTTACTTTTACTAACAAGCTTTTTCATTCCACTTCTAATTTGTAAAAAACACAAACACTTTTAATTTTCTTAATAACAAATTTTTTGCTAATAAACTTTGATTAATTAATCTCAATTGTACTTTCTTTCATTTAAGTTATTTTTAAATTCTGTCTTTAATCCTCTAACAAAGAACAGACCTGGTTGTATTAAAATAACAACTTTTATTTGTTTCCTATCCTTATCGCGTTACTTTGTAATCCTTACTCTCGAGTGTCATTTCGCTCACTTACACACTGACACTGAGGGAGTTGTATGTGAGTGACATCTTACACTCCCCCCTCATAAGACGCCCTCTACAGGCAGGAGTTAAATACTGGAGACAACATTTGTTTACATATAAAATAAAATTTATTGAATATATGATAAATTGTTAACATAAAATAATTTTATTAATGTATGATAAATTATTAATATAAAATATATAAGTTATAAATATGAAATTAAATTATAATAATTCTGGCCAAAATCATTACATATGTTGTGATTACATATTAATCTTTAAGTCATTAATTTAAAACTTGAAGTTAAATCAATAATTCGTAAAAAGGATACACAAATACTTTAAATTTCTATTTTCCATAAATCATGAATTAAATCTATTCCAATTTCAGCTAATTATTAACAATAACTATTTATTTACAATAATAAGATACTGGGAAGAAAAATTTTAAAATATTTTCTTAAAAAATCATCCAAGTTACGGATTTGATATGTAAAGCAAGAAAGTACAGAACATATTCCTTACTTTCTGATGGGAACCTTATGAAATGGTTATATGTAAAACAATATAAATAAAACCATTAAACTATACATAATTTTCACTTATATATTAACGTAATATATAAAACTAAAGACCAGTAACACGTTTGCTTTTGTGAAAGTTATGCAAACATTGCTCTAGTTCCTTTTCCTGAATTATAAAACAATCCATTTAATCATTTTTTTAACTCTCTCAATTGCGTTATTAATTCTATACAACTATCAAAATTAACAGTTTAATGTGACTGAAAATTATTTTATAGCCTATTTATAAACTGATAAGCAATTTAATTTTCCGTTTGATTTTGATATTGTAAAAGTTATTATTTTTCTTTAATGTTTCCCTGTGTCAACTATATGACAGTTTTTCGCCTTTGTTACATATTCTCTTTGTAAATACGAATGAATTAATTTAGAATTATTACTAGAAATATTAAGTCAAAGTAAACCATAAGCAAATATACCTATTGAATATTTTTAAAAAAAGTAAATTTTATACAAAAGGAAAAGATTCATTCACGCAAAAAAAAAAAACCTGTGCCTCATAAATGATGTACAATTCATTTCTCAAACATTTTCAAAGAAAGGAAATTTTAAACATATTAATCCTCTTTTATTTATTGAAATTTTTATAATTTTACTCCGTATAAAGAGCAACTATTCTGACACTTATTTTCTTCCTTTTCAGTAATTAAAAAAGTTAATAATCTTTAAGAAATAGTCCTATAATAAATAAATATTAACATACAATGAGTTGGAAATTGACAAAATAATTTAAGTACCGGGATAAAATTTCAATAGATTCATTCGTAATTTTTATCCAGAATGCCTCAAATTCCATTTAGCTCGTTTCAGTATTAAACTTATGATGTTATTCTCAGTAGTTGAAATCAAAATTTTACTTTGAGTTTCACAATGAGAAAATTTTGATTCTTGAGCAAGTGACTTCACGTTTTGCAGCTTCGTTTCCATCTTCTGACGTCGTTTTTCTTGCAGATCTATTTCCTTAAGAAGTCGTTCCTCTCTCGCTTTATGTAAAAGTTTTAAACGATTATACTCTTTTTCGGCTCGTGCTAATTTCAAACACACATTATATTTCTCCACAGGTATCTTAAAACACATCACGTAAGTTAATCTTGATGAACACTGTCCCAGATCCGATCGCGGAAGATTCATAGAGCTAAGATCAATGTATGTACTATGAACACAAAACCAAATAACTCCGGCAAACCCGAATTTGCTTTCACAAGAATCAGAATTTACTGCTTTCCAGATATTCGATGAGAAAAATGAAATATTCACCTTTCATACAAAAGATTACGTTCGTGCAACCCAGAATCGGAACTCATTTTGAAAGAAGAAATAAGAAAACGAGAAGTTTTGTGGTTATAAATCAAAGATTTTCATTGGTTAATTCACATTCCACTCATGTCCGGGGAAATGATTTCATTGTACTACAAGAGTTCGTAATGGAAATTCTCAAGAAATAATCTTACTTTTAGAAATACGGAGTTTTATCTTGCGATAAAAAAGTTCTTTTAATTTATGGTAGAATTATATATATATATATATATATATATATATATATATATATATATATATATATATTAATTTCAGTGAAAGTATAATTGTGATTAAAATAATATAAATTTCTAAAAAAATATATGGAGCGAACACTAGAAAAGTTCCTCTGAAAAAAGCATTCTTTTTTAGAAAATAAAAGTAATTGTAAAAGTAACGAAGGTATTATTTTTATCAATAATCATGTTATTGGCTTAAATATAGTAAATGTTTTATTTAGAGAATTAATATTATCAAGAAATTTTCAATATTTTTATAAAAATTTGTGATTAAAAAAGACAATTTCGAGTTTTAACTCATGCTAAATAAGAAAATGTAGTTTCTCAAGTTGTTAATAATTTTGTGTTTGTAAGCAGACTAACCCGTAATGCGTTATTTTTGGTTTTCAAAGCAATCGTACTATAAGTAATATGTTAATAGGAAATAATACTACAGAAATTAACTTTTTTTTTTACTTAATAAGCCACTTCTATCAAAATGCATTCGAATGTAATTCGCTGTTTATTTATCAAAATACATATACATTTAAAAACAAAAATATTAAATTTATTTGGAATTTTTTTGGGGGTGAGCTTTTAGGTATTAAAAAAAGATCTTCGTAAGAGAATTTTGCAATTTTTAAGTTATTATTTGCATGAGAAGTTTATACTTCAGCTTTTATATAACAAAAAAAAATATATATATATGGTGCCCTAATTTTCAATTTCAATGTACCAAAAGCTTACCCGACACTTAGCCTTACTTAATCGTTTCTTTACAGTTTTTATTGTACTGTCCAATTTCCATTCAGAATGTATCTGAGTGGGACTTCATTAATACCTTCAAAATATAAAAAGTTACGGCATGCATTTAAATAACATAATTCCCTTTTAAGTGTTATAGCTTGATTGATTAAACAAAATAAATTGTTTTCTAAGCAAAATAGTTTAGAAGACAAATGTGGAAAAATAGGAGGAGAAAATCCGGATACCAACCATTTAGTTCAGTGTTGTATCGCTCAAGCTCTAAAATACGGTTAGAATATTCATTCAAATTAACTCTGCAGTTGTTTTCTTCCTCAGCATGTGAGGCATATGTTTCATGATTACGTCAATATTTAAGCAAGATTTCATTGAATACCTTGAAAAAGGTAGTAACATAACTATATATTTCTCCTCTATTACTTTTAATTTTTCTATCTCCACAGTTGAGCAAGAATGTTCCGAAACTAATTAGCTTTTAATGTAGAAATTTATATTCCTCAGTAGTCAGATCGGTAGGAACGAGCTCCAATAGTTGGCCGATTTCAGGGCAACTCCCCACAGGATTTCCTGTACCTTAATTTTTCAAATACAACGACATTACTAACACAGTCTTATATTTAGTTAATATCAAAAATAATAAGACACTTATGTGAATTAATTCAAATAAAATTTGCAAATGACAGTGAATGTATCTTTCACAGAAAAGAAAAAAAGTCAGTGCCGGAAAACGGCATACAGATGCTCGACACATGAGTACGCAGATACTTTAGAAATCAGGCCGAAAACGCCAGCAGAGGCTCCAGCGAGAAAAAACAAATTCATCGGAAGCAGGAGCAAATAAACACAACGATCGCATCCCTCAATGGCTGAGTGGGAATGATATGGCTATTTGCGATGGACCTCGTAATTTCAAGCCTCAGTCAAGTGACGTGGACGAATCTGAGATGACACTTCCCTCTCCAAACTTCCAAACCCCGCTAACTGGAGGACTGAACAAATTTAACAAGACCGGTAGATTTAACATGGATCAGCGACACAGCGGGTCTTTTGTGGCATCAAGGCTCCAACCCACGACTCGAAGAAAACCGCCGGCCGCGAGTCTGCAACGATGACCATTAGATTACAGCGGCCACCAGAGGAAAACGGCAAGTGACGTTTAATTCGCAAATATTCAGGACAAAACGAACACAAGTAGCAAAGCTTGGGCACATTAACAGCACAAACAGGAACACAGCCCTTGTACAGATTTGCGACACAAATACAGGAACAAAAGCAGCACTTGTAATAGCAGTCACACAGTAGTTTTAATTAACGTTCAGATCATTAGCTTACTACTTCGCACAACGGGCGAATCGCCGCAGTAATACTCTGCACTTCCTAGGCAGGCTCAATAGTTCACAGTAGATTCTTTGGAAGATACAGGTCATTTCCGCAAATCCACGACCTCGTTACCGACAGTCCTTCGTCAGATACGCTCAGCCAATACCGACCGCTTCCAATTGATTTCCCGATTGGTCTCCGCATATCCCCTTTTATAGCTACTCCGGAAAGGTGTGACGTCACATGGGAAATTCAAGACAAGTCCTTAACTTTCCTCGCAGTCGAGATATCGACAAGCATTCCAACATTTCCTTGTAATATGAATTTGTCAAACTCGACATGTCGTTAAAATGTTCGCAAAAGTTAATGGATTATTGCTTAAAACTTTCTTTGGTTGATTGATGAAAACTCTGTAAATGACTCTTTTCTCTTACAAGAGAAATTCATCAGAGAAGCATTTTCTCGGGTTCACAACTATATATATATATAATTTATACAAGGGATATTCTCTCTCAAATGAAAAGGTACGAAACGACACTGTAGGTATAAATGAAGACTTTATTCAAAGTATACACCATAAGCCTTAGCACAACGATCCCATTGATTAATGAGCCGAAGGATTCCTTGTTTCCAGAATTCCTGTGGCCGTGACGAGACCCAGTTCTTCCCAGCGTCCTTGAGTTCGTTGTCCGAGTTGAAGCGCTTTCCAATTCCACCTTGTCGATGAAATCGGCCATGACAACTGTATTTGTCTGACCTGGTCTCAGCTCATCAACCGAACTCTCAGAACCTGCACCAAAACGGGCACTCCATTTTCTCACTGACTTGTCGAACACACAGTCTTCCCCGTAAACGGTCACTATCCGGCGATGAATATCGGCTGGTTTAACGCCTTTCGCTGTCAGAAATCGGATAACGCCTCACTGCTCCTCAATCGTCAATTTTGCAATGCGAACGCTTTCATGCCCTCACACGCACTGCAGCGTCTTACGAACTTACGAAAAGCTCTACGGGTGCCCAGGCGGCATAGCCGCCCTTCATCCCGTATCTTGCTGGGAACTGCGATGTAGGCCTGATATGGTTGAAATTTTGCTGGAATAGGTCTAACCGCTTGCACTTGTTTTTTCAGAAGCGGGGTGGGTGGGGAGCCAATAGAATCGTTTGAATTCAGCTTCGAGTGGAGGGCGGGTGGCTGGGTAAAAATTTTCTTCTGTTTGATGAAACTTTTGGAGGTAGATGAGTGAGTTCTTTGCTATTGGTTGTCCTGAAGATCGGCTATTTCAATGGGGGCGGGGCATGCTCGGTGTTGGGGTATGAATTTAGATAATGAATTAGGAATGAGAGATTAGGTTGAAAGTATGCCGCGTCAATTGGACGGCGCTCTTTATAACAGCCTCTGCTCTCTCCTGCGCATGCTCCTATCTACGCCGGAGACTCCATTTAAATATCTAGATGTCTTGCTACGTTCTTCCATAGCAGGGTAGCCAAATATGTAACGACATTTCGTACCTTTTCATTTGAACACTACTTGTATATTATATAAATATATATAGTGTATATGACGCCTGTGGGTGAGGAGAGAAATTGTGGCAACCCCTCCGTTATGAAGGAGAGGGTGAAAGAGCCTGTCAAGAGAGACGTGGTCGAGTTGTACTCGTAAGAAGTCGGGGGAAACGAGCCCCGAAGTGTAAATAAAATCCTTTGTTATTTTTGTTGAAATACTGCGTTGTCCTTGTGCTCAATAAATTGTCATTTTATACAGAATCGGACGAAATCATCAGATCCTGTATAAAGTGATAGATGGAAATAATGGGGAGGAGTTAGAATTCAATGCTCTCAGACAACACAGTAACCGCTCGGGCATCACAATATATATAATTATACATAAATTTTAATTTATATATATATATATACCCTCCAAAAATTGTGTAGAGGAACAGATCTAGGAACATCTAGTTTTGTCACTAAAATTGTCGCCAAGGCCACTCCTACTTATTCAACATTATTACCTAGTACAAGGGAAGACAAATGTTTTGGCTCAAGGGCCCCTTTGTGATAGCAGAAGTTAGTGGCGGACAGCATCATTTCAAAAAAGGTATAAATTATACCATAAAGATCTATAAATATAAATTAATAAAAAATAGTGCCAGTTTTATTTTAATTTTTATGCCAATTTTATATTATATGAAAGCACATTTAATCATAGAATAAGTTCAACGAGACAAAAGAACACTATCACACTTTTCTACATTTTTTTGTTTGTTTGAAATCCGGAGTGTATTCTCATCACAGCTTGCAAATGAATGTCTGTCAGAGCATCTATGTTCATCTTGTTGATATTCAAGTAAGAAAAATTTTCTCAGTTGACGGGATCACACTGGAGCACCTGAGTGTTATGCTCTTAATCTCCATGTCAGGTATAGAATTTTAAAAAAGAGCTTTACTTCGGCTTTTCCTGCCCAGAACTGCGTTTGTGAATTTAATAAATTTAACGTTGTATAAAATTTGGAAAAGAAATTAATGAATTTAATTATAAAAGCATTTAGTTGAGTAATATGATGAAAGGCTACTCAGAGGCTGGAAGCTTTTTGAGTTGATCAGAGGGGAGTAAGGGGTTTATCTGACTTATCAGCCGACCAATGGGGAGGCAGCCATTCAGTGTATGTGTTTCGTTTACTAGGTAGGAGTTTCTAGCATAGCTAGAGACATCTGGTGGTTGAAAACATAAATAAATGAGTGAAAATTAAAGGGTTTGCGTGAGGAGACTGGCGTTTCTTAGTTACAAGTTTAATATAATGATTTTTGGTCTTTTAATTTTTAAATCAGGATCATAGTTACAGATATTAAGGAGAGATTTGTTATCGATGGTCATGAGATTATTAAAGAATTTAAGTGAAATTTTTTGAAAGATTTTTGGGAAGTTAATTGAAGAGTATATGTCTGTGTTTCTCATGAACCATCTAGCGTTTACTATTTGTCTGATGATATTATTTTGAACTTTTTCAAGTTTATTAATATGTTTTGGCAGCGAAACCCTAAAAAAATTTTGCTCACAAATATATATATATATAGATAGACAGATAACATTTTTCTAACAAATTACTTCATATGTGGAAGTTTTTCAGCATACAAAATTTTGTAAATGCCAACTAATGTCATAGATTAAATATTTCTTTCTCAGTGTGATCTAACTACATGTCAATAAGTGTTTTAATATGATCAGTGATGAGATAAGAGGACGAATTCAACTAAGACTCAATTTTCGGAAACTGCGGATGCCTTGTGACCTCGTCCTCCAAACTCTGTTGATGATCCCTAATCTTAGCCTTAACACTTTCAGGAACTTTCTGTTTACCTGATAACGGGTTTAGTTTAGTTTTAATTAACGTCGCACTAGAAGCAACACGAGGGTTATTGGCGACGGACCTCGTAATTTTAAACCACGGTCAAGTGACGAGGACGACACCTGAGCTGGCACCCCCCTCTCCTAACATCCACACCACGCCAACGGGAGGACTTTGGGCCCCGACAGATTTAACGTGCATCAGTCCCGGCTGCACGGCGGGTCTTTGGCAGCCAAGGATCGAACCCGCGACTGAACGAAAACCGCCGGCCACGAATCCGAAGCCTTGACCACTAGGCTACTGCGGCCCTCCTAATAACGGGAAATGATAAAAATTGCTTCATCTACTTGCGTTGCAAATAAACCTAGTTTTGCTTTGAATGATTTTACGCACAGGAAGGAAATCCCACTTCAAAACAGATTTTTCTGACTGTCCTTGGCGGGCCGCAAAAAAACTCCTAGAGGGTCGCATGTGGCCCTTAGGCTGCTATTTGCTCACCTCTGAAACCACAAAATTCATATTATAATGGGTAACGTAATTAGTTGTGAATAAACCTAAAATAGCAGCATTCAAACTCCCTCTTTGTCCAAAAGTATTAATTCAAAAGTTTAAATAAATGATTTGAATATTGATGACTGCAATACATTATTACATATAGAAGAAAAAATTATTACTATTGCATTGCAAGTATGAAATAATTTGTGGAATGTTTTGAAACTTTAAATCTTATGATTTAAAATCTTATTTCGCAGTTCTTTTCTCATGAGATTTGAGTAAATTTTTTCATTCTTTATCGATTATAAATTCTACATTTTAATTAATATATGTTCATAGGCTTCAAAAACTTATACTTTTATCGTAAAATTACGATATCACTTTTTTTCTGTAAATTTCGTGAGATGATCCAATGTGATTATTATTATTGCTTGCAAGAAAAAAATAATACTTAAAAGTTCATTTAAATGTTAAAAATAATATTTCAAATTTTAAAAGTATTTCTAGATATTTTGTAGTAATTTAACAGGTCGAGAGGAAGTTCTGCAGCTTTTATTTTTAAAGCATTTATTTAACAAAATAAAAATCATACCATATAATGCAGAATATTACTTTGAAAAACAATAGTAGTTTATAATATATATTTGCTATATTTCACTTAGTAATCAAACATAAATATCTAGCCATAAGTGAATATGTAATCAATTTAAGAAAAATTAAACATAACTTTAAGGTTTGTCATATCTTACTTGACAGATTACTTCTGCAGAATTAAAACATCTATAATATGAAGGAATTTTTTTATAGCACATTAAACCAACAATATAACAAAAGTTAAATGATTAAATATTTGGCTCATTTTTTCATTTGTTAAAAATAATGTTTTTTTAAAACTGTTGACACATGGAAATGTGTCAGCAACTGTAACTAATCATGACCGGTCACCACTGATATGGATCTTTTTAAATAAGTTAATTAAGGCAATTTATAATTTTTTTTCAGGTACTTTAAATCTGAGAATGTCCTTACAATTAAGCAATAACAACCCTTTTTCTTCTATCTTCACACAAGATCACATTACAGGTTAAAATTAATCAAATGATTACGATAGTTATACAGCTAAAATTTTATTCATTATTATCGAAAGGCTCAAACATATCAATATGATGTCAAGATAATAAAAACAAGAACATCTAAATTTTTTTTTAAAAAAAAATGTCTGATAATTTATTATTTCAAAGAGAAATTACTCTAAAATTTCGTATATGAGTGTAAAACATCATGAGTTCTGCATGTTCTGTGATCAGAACCTCCGAGAAAAATTATGCCAGACAAAAAAACAAAGTTTTTGGAAGTAATTTCTTAAAAATTTTCATGATTAAATATTTAATTCTCATATTTTTTAAT